>QTSX02001566.1:0-219269 GCA_014839935.2 Entomophthora muscae | reverse complement strand
GTCATTCCAATACATTTCCAATGGACCAGGTCAAAGAAAATTGGATTATTACCAAAGTGGGTAGCTGCACTGCAACCAAATCCCACAGGTATCTGGTATTCTCTTTTAGAAGAAGGCTGAACAGATTACCAGATATGGAAAGGCATAGATGCAAGTGCACAATCCAGTTATCAGAGCTTTAGCATGTTCCAATCACCAAGAAAGGTTCTAATGACGTCTCTGCATCTATCCTGTAGCCAAATCTGTATAGTTACGCCTCCCCCTTAGGCCTCCACTTCAATTTCCGCCAAATGCTTGAGGACTTCCACCAAATTGTGCTTGAACAATTGTCCAAAAGTTACCAAAAAAGCCCAAGAAAATCCCTCAAATTAATACTTGGGGAATTATTCCAAAGATGCCCCACCTAACCCACCCAAGAGACACCTCTGGTTAAATATCATGTGCAAGAGCAACCAGGAGCAGTGGTAGTTGCGTCCAAGGCAGGTCCCCCAATTTTTTAGTTGTGATGGTTTTCCTTTTTGATTCTGACCATTTAAAACTTGTCAAGATTTCATACCTTGAGAAATGCACTCATATTCTCTCATATAATTGGTTGATTAGTTTGGTGACAGTTGATCTCCTGCCCCAATTCCTGCCCCCCTTAAACTGATTCCGGAGCTGTAAAAGACCTTGCTTCACCATTCTCTAATCCAATAAAGTTTGAGATTTGTTAGTAAAATTGGCCATTCAGTTTTATCTGTTGGCTTGCATGTTCAGTTGATCCCATCCCCCCTTTGGCTCCCCCAGGAATCTTTGATGACAGCCATTTGATTGTTGCCAAAGCTATGATTTCTATTATGGTTGAGGGTATGGTTTTATTTCTCTTTTGTCTGCCTCCTATTAATACAAAATCATTCTATAATTTCAAATCTTTTCCCAATAAAGTTATGTTCCACTTGCTTGGGATTTACTTGGCCCAATCTTAGTTGTTACCTCTAGCTAGAAAGTTAAGGCTTGGGGTCCTTATCAGCATGATTAACTTGTGATTAGGCTACAACCATACTCTAACAAGAAATCACAGACATCAAGGTTAAAGACATCCCCAAGGCTAACTCAAAGCACAGAGGCATGTGCTGAAATCATCCAGCACTAGTGTACCTTGAACCTGGCTGCAGCACCTCTCAAAGGTAAACACTCTTCTTCCAGGGATGTCATTTCCTCCTCTCAAACCCCTAGGTCTGGGACGGGATCACAACCCTGGCTGCAGACTGCTGGCCCTGAAGACCAGGGGGCCACCTGCCCATGTTTTTTTTGGGATTGGGTCACCTCTTATTCAACCCCCAGATACTATTACCGGTGAAGAGCTCAAAGCTAACCTATCAGTGGTGGCACCCATCAAAGGACATAACCAACTGCCAAATGGAGACAAAGAAGCCATATCATTGGTCTAATGAGCCAGATGTCTACCCTGATAGCCAGCAAGAACCCTGAACCTGAAGGAAGCGTGGTTTAGCAGGTTGCCCCCAAGGATATTGCTCTCAAACCAAAGGGTTGCACTAACCCTTGAGAAGATCCAGCCAATGAACGCCTGCTCTGCACCAGTGCCGTTTTGCCGCCCAAAAACCTGGGCAACCTGCCAGCCCAAATTTACATCCCAGCCATCTGAATCCTGACCGTTACAATTGAATCCTAGTGGTGGGGTACTGTATGGACCCTAGACCCTGCACCAGGCTTGATCATGATTTTTGAACAAAGGGTACAAGATATAGGTTTCCCCAACCGCTACCATATCTTATCTGAGTGATCTTCAAGGTCAACCCTAACCCTCCTGACCTGCTGGCCCTACCACCGGCAATTCTTTGTACTCCTGGTGCTCCCTACACCCAGACAACTTTGCTATAATACCTGTTGGAACCCAAATATCTGGTATATTCTCCCAGAGCATGCTAGCAAGCAATCCCCTGGCCATGCTGGAGGTGCACCCCATCCAAAGACTTCCTGTGGAGACTAGACTCTTGAAGGCTTGCATCAAGGCTACCCTTGCCCAGGGCTTCATCCACCTTTATCAGCTGCCTGGAGGTGCAGCAGACTTCTATTTATTGTAGGGCTGGGATCTAAGCCTAGCTGCAGGGTATATGGCTCCTAAGGCAGGCCCTGCCAAGAACGGCTACCGGCAACCACAAATGGAAGGCCAGTTTATTGGGATTTCAGGAGCCAAGCTTTTTTCTGGGATTGAATTAGCCCTGGATCTGTTCAGGTAGAGATAGGAATCCTGAAGCTGCGCTATGGACGCAGGCTGGGCCTATTTGGTGCACCACCATGGATTTTGGAGGGATGGATGGACCTGATATGCCTGCAGCTATGATGAGACAAGCCTTTGCCAGGCTTCTGATTGCTACAGATTATAACAATGATGCCGGCATCCCTTTGACCGCTAAGGAGGAACACATCACAGGTGCACACAGGACCCTTGAATGACTGGCTAAACAACAGCTGCGTGTGAAACCTAGGTAGCAAAGTGTATGCAGGGGAGACTCTTTTTACTGGGTTGAAATGTCTCCAATGGCGGCATCAAACCAGACTGCCACAAGCATCTTTTTAGAGGGGTAAGCCACATTATTGGGGAATTTCCCTACTTTTTGCTCTTTTGAATCTTCTGTGGATGTCTGTGGCAGATCCTTGACAACCCTCACAGATTTTAAGCTGGTATATGATAGTTTAAACATATGTCATGAGCTTGAAATACCTGGCTTGAATAAATTTAACAAGATTTTTATTGATTCAGTGTCATAGCTGAGGATCCAGCCTAGATCTGCCATTGGCCACAATTTTATGCTAGTATGTGTTGCAGCTAGTTAAGTTTGAAGGATTTGACGCCATTGGGTTAAAAGTTAGATCATACATCCAATTCCACCAGCCATGATTGAGAAAATTCCCAATCAATAATCAGTGGATATTATTACCTTCCAACTGAGCCTTGATTTTCTTGGGAGTTAACAGCTGTTGATAGTCCTGGGTAGTTAGTAAATACCTGAGCCATTGATTCTGAAACTCAAGCGCTGCCCACAATTCTAAGCCTGATCACCAAACTCAGTAAGCTGCAACAATTAGATCAATCAATAAAGAATTCTGGGGTGTCCTTGTTGTTTCCCTCTGCTTGGTATTTTTGCTTGAAAGCTTCATGCTTCTAATCCCCACTGTAAATTCACTGCCACCCCTGGCATTAGATTGTAAAATCTTCCCCCACCACACCAAGAAAGGCCTGAAAATGCCAGCCAAACCCCTCCATTCTTTAGGGGATTTGGCACACACAGTTGATGAGAGGTTTGTGCTAGCCTACCCTGCGGATTCCTTGACCTTGTTTGCTCCCCCTGGGAAGAAACATTGGTCAATTTAGACTACTTACTAGCCTGGTGTTGTCCATTTTTAAAAACTATCAGAGCTGCCCAATCAAATGTCGCCACATTAACGCTTGACAACTCAGTTGACTCCCAAATGCCTGGCACCTCTTCCAGCCAATCAGATCAGGTCCCAGAAATTAGAGTAAAGCTCTCCAGTCCCCCTGAGCCTATCCAGCAAAGTTTTTCCTCTAGCCAATCAGGTCCAGCTCCAATTGTCAGGTGATCACTTTCATTGCAATCCATTCCCTTTTAGCAAAGCAAGGGGACTTCCAGTCCCCTGCTTGTCTATTTTCAAATATATTAAAGTTTGGAGCCTTTTGCAATTTATTTTAATTTATTTTTGCTGTTTGGGACCATGTTTGAGTTTCTGCAGCCTAAAGATTAAAGTGTTAGTCGCTGTTCTAAAGCTTACCTTGTGCCAACCGGTTTTGAACCCGGCTTCTCTTCTGGGATCTTATACTGGTGTTACTTTACCTAGTTGTTGTCTTCTCTGCTTTTGCTTTTGAAAACAGAGTTTGAACTTAAAATTTTCAATTGATTTTCACTATAATCTCTATTATTATTTTGAATTTTCACTTAAAATTGTTGTTTTTGAACCTGCTTTTGCTTGCCGTTACTATCAAGGCATTCAAGACCATAGTAAAGCTGCCCAAACCCACTCTGTTGCTCCCTTTCTGCATTCTGTTAAGACTACCCTGCCTGGACATTTTCCTACTGTTTTTTATCAAAAAATCCTACCAACCTGCCCCAAATTTTGTGGAGATTATTTCTATGATACTCCCAGCTATTAAATTTGTGGTGTTTTCCCTGGCTTGGTTCCTGCTGCTTCTGTGGTCCACCTCCCCAGACTTGTGGGGAAAAATCTCCTTGTCTGCCTGGCTTATGGGTAGAGACCCTTCTAGTCTCTGGGACCTCCCTAGCAATCTTCTCTTTTCTGGAGAGGCTGTGGTCAAGAGCCTGACATGTGATAACTTGGATTTGGACATCATGGATCACACTTTGCCTGTTTCTGAAGGAGATGTGTCTTCCATGCCTCCCCTCCCCAGCGTGGTCCAGAGCCATCCAGTACCCCTTGAGTCCTCCAAGGTGTCCTCTCCTGCTCCCCTTGGTTGCTCACTGGCCTGATATTGATGGGCTTGAACACCTATTTCCCTCAGTTGTCCCCTGTGTCCTCCCTGTGGTCCCCCCTTTGAGCAGCCGTCCCAGTTCTTCACTGGACAGCATCCTGGTGGTTTGTTTCACCGGGATGGGAGCCAAAATTAGTTAGTTTAGCCCTCCTCTCTCACACCCACCTTCTCTCTGTTGACACGCCCCTTCCTTGCCTTAGTATATACAGTAGCTTTCAAACCTGTTGAGATAAACAAATATTATTCAGTTTAGAACACATAAGGTCAGCCATACAACAGATTTCAACATGTTAGATCTAAATAGAAGCTTTTCCCACAGAAAACGTGCACTATTTGGCAAAAATGTCCAGTCAAACAAAAATCTATGCAAACTGGGAAAGAATGTATAACAGTTAAACAAAAAATGTACCAAACACTAGAGCACATGATTTTCAGTCCCAGAATGAAACACTATGCTTGCTATGTTTTTCATGAAGGCATAGAACTCAGTCATAAAAGTTGAAGACTTGATGCAACAACAAACCCCAATAGCAACCAAAACAGCCAACAAAAATATCAAATATCAAAACAAATGAGTGAATCTATAATACTGTTACCAGATCATCTTAATTAAGATATAAAATCTAGAATAAAGAATGTAAATAAATGTTCTGAGTGTCTGTTTTGGGATTAAAGTTATAAAAAATCAAGTTTATCAAAGCATATGATTAACAGTGCGCAATCACAACCAAAAATAATTGGTATAGAAATTTAAAGAATAAAATTTGAAATAAGTGGTAGATATGATAAGCTTCAGAGTTACTATATATGGGCAAGTTAATATTACATTAAATAAATTGTATAGTTAAAGTGATTTAATTTAGTTTTTTACTTCATACCAAAATGGAAGCTTCACAACAACAGAGTAGCAATGCAGCCAAGATGTGCTGTGGTTGTGGTTGCCCCCACAGGTAAAAAAACTGAGGCAGTGCAACACAAGTGCCTACTCAGGAAGGAGACAGGAGAGGAGAAAATATTGGTGAGGTTGCACTTACATAACCAGTTCAAGTTGCAAATGATGAAATGGCATATAGCATAAATCCTAGGGTCACAAAGCTGACCAGAAACTACACAAAGGTCATCACCACCAGGAGGGTGTCCTTGATATACAACCCTGTGTACTGCCAGGAGTTGGTCCTGTCAGCCATGATGGAGAAGGTTAAGCCTGTGCTTGATACTAGCTACAAGCCTTACATGAGTGATAACAAAGAGCAAGATGACAACAAGGAGCCACACTACTATCAAATTACTTGTAGTGAATACCGCTATTCACCATGTTTTGATTTTGTCTTTGGTGGGCTATTTTGAAGACAAATCCCTTGCTTTTGCTTTTGCTTCTCAAAATGAGTTGATTTCTGAATCAGGAAGTACAATTGTTTGGTTTCTTGATCCTGCGCAACTCACTTGCCCCACTAATGCTGGTGGCAAGTGATCCTACTGTCCTGGTAGTGTTTTGTGGTATTCCTCACCACTATATATTCCATTTAATATTCACCAATAAAAATTAAGCTCTATTCACATTTTTGTCCTTGTGTCTTCTGTACTTCTGCGCCTCTTTCTAGCCACAACTAGTAGAGATTATTCTTCCAGGGCCGCAAGGTAAACACATTTGCCTTCCCTGTCATCTAACTGAGACTTAGTATGAATCCACTCCTAAGGTTAGGATTCCCTGTTGTGTGTCTGTGCTGCACCTCAGAACATGAAAAAAATGGTGCTCACTACAGGGGCTGTAAGCCCCTTGGTTATCCCTTTTGTATCCATGTTTTCAGGTCCTTTGCCTCTGCCTATACAAGAGCCAACTTCACCTGAAATATCCATTCCTCCTATTAGGGAAGATATTGCCAACCAGCCTATTACCCACACTATACTGAACCTTGGGAATGGTCCCTGCCTAGTTGCCTACCCCATGGGTACCCCTGACTTAGAACAAGTCATGTCAGTAGCCCTTGGGATAGCCTGTGAGGGAGCCATCCCTTGCCTCCAGCTACAGTTCAGTCGGACTGAATACTACAAATTAATTGTGGCTCCTCAATTTCCACAACATCTCCTCTCAGCGGCTGGCTCCGCTGAGCACTTACTATTGTTCTTTGTGCAGCCTGCCTTGGCCCACCATCAAATGGTGTTGGGGCTCCACGTCCAAGAAATCTTGTCTCTACAAGCAGCAGTTACTCATCACTGGGACCAGTTTGATGCCTACCAACAGTGGATTCATTCCCTGTTTTCCTTGGTATCTGACAATCAGCACAACTCTGTAACTTCCCAGACCCTTCTGGTTAATTCTATCAAACAAATGCGCCAGTCCATCCCCAAATACATGTGAGAACATCTACACAAGTTTCACCAGTTGGAAGCGCCCTGGCAAACTCAAGTAGATTCCACCTTGAACGCCTATCTCACTGATTTTGAATGACTTTTGCAGCAGCTTAATGCGTTCAGCACTTACTTCTTTGAGCAACTACAACAAGTAGCAGACCTTGCTGCTAAAGGCTTTTGTGAGCTCAGTGAAGAATTCAATCAAGAAAGGGTTGTCACCGCCGCTGCCATTGCCAAGCTCCAGAATCAAGTAAATGAGTTGGCTACAGCCAAGCCAGATGTTCTGCCCTCTCCGCCTTCTGATGACTTGGTGGATAGGGAGCAGAGAATATGGGATGCCATTTGAGAGCTACATACAACTACTTGCAGTCAGGGACGTCCTGCTGAAGCTCCTCAGTCTGGCGCACGGGTGTTTGTATTGACTGCTCAAGTTGCAGAGCTACAGCAAGAACTTGCTGCCCTAAGTGAAATAATGGCAACTGCTGCTAGTCCAGTTGGGGTTGTCAATGAAGATGGTTGCTGCCCTGGCTTACCAGGAGCTTCTTGGATCCAATGCCCTGGAGAATTAATTGCCCTAGCTAACAAAGTGGATCAATTAAAACGGGACTATACTAAACTGAATAGAGACATACAAGAGATGATTGACATGATTGACTCTGTGAATGATAGGTTTTCCCCTTGCCTCTCAGTGAGGCCATCCCTTACTTTGCAGCTGGCTGAACTCTCCACAATAGTGACCACCCAAGGTCAACACTTAGATACTACTGCACAATAGACCACTCAAGCTGTCAATACGGGTGCTTGCAGTGTTGAGACTCTTACTACCCTTGAAGAAAGTGTTTGCCAACTATGGGCTAGGCAGCCCCCCTCAGAATCTGAGGCAGAGTTTTCCCTGCGTATAAACGTAATCAATAGCAACAATGGTGGTCCAACCCTCAAAGCACACTTCAAGCCTAATTTTAAGAAATTCTTCAATCCTAAAACCTCAATCATTGCAGCTTTCCTAGCTATCTACAAAACTGCCATGAGACAGGCTTCAGACAAAGTTAAGAAAGAACATATTCTGACCTGTCTATATCCAGCTTTCCAGGAGGTGGTGGTGGTGCCTGAGTTGCCCTCCATTGAGATGTGGGAAGATATGAAGCAGCTTTTGATTGATGGGTTCAGTGGTGACCTTAGTCTGGAAGTAAAGAAAGACGCCTTCATGAATATTGCTTTCAAGCCTAAAGAGACACTAGCTGAGTTTGCAGACCAATTCTACATGGAAGGACAGCAACTGATCACAAGCAGACAGTTGACAGCCCATGAAGCTTAAATGTCTTGCGCTCAAGCCCTCAAGGTTAATCAACTTTGGTGCCTTCACTTCAAAGCCTATAAGGCTATGCTTTCCTCCATTAAGAGCATAAAGATGTTGTTACAGGATATGCACCTTACCCACTCTGGTGCAGTTGTTAGAGAAGGTTGAGCTACTTCTAACTCTGGTTCATCTTTCTGTGGTCCTCACATTCTTACCATGAACTTGCAAAATCTCCTTGATGCCAAGGTTGCCACAACTGTAGTCAGATAGGTCATCATTCTTGAGTCTGCACCAACCCGCGGGTTGAAGGAGCTGATCCAAAAGAGCAGGCAGGAAGAGAGCAGTCAACCTAGAGGCAGAGACGCTCTTGGTTGACAATTCTTCCCAGTCTCTTTCAATCCCTCCCTCTATAGCTGACTTTGAGCCCGCTGATAGTGAAGCCCCTCCTATCCTCCTCTTGTTTCACTATATCTCTGATGATTCTGATCTGGATGACTCTGACACTGACAACGCTGATGCATATGGGTACTCTGTTCTGGCTGTTCCTGAAACCATTACAGTCCCCTATAAATTACCCTCAGGAAAGACTATCACTACCGCTAAGCCTTTGCCTGAAGCCAAAGAAATTGTCTCTTGCCCTTACCTCACTCAGGCTAAGAGGTCCCCCGTGCTAGTGGAGTCATCAGAAGAAGCTGCCGAGGTTGCTGACACTGTCTTCAAGAATGTATCTGTTTTTCTCCCCCTCCAGACTGTTTATAAGGAGTTCCTGGGATTAATATGCATGATTGAGAAGTGGTATAAGGAACTAGAAGAGGCTCAAGATATCCTGGCTGTCCTTCCCCCCTTTGATTGCACTACCACTCAAGTAGAGATATCCATTCAAAAAGTGAAGATCAAGGCCGTTCTAGATACTGGCTTGCCAGTCAATGTTGTCTCCTCTAAGCTTGTGAAGAAACTCAAACTTGCCCCTGACCTTAATTATCACCAGTCCTATGGCACAGCTGGGCTGTCTATGACCCGCGCCATAGGGGCGTACTCTGCTCTACCCATGCGGTTTGGCAAACTTCTTCTAGCTGCGACAGCAGTTGTCTTGTAAAATGAGAGTTACAATCTCTTAGTTGGCACCCATTTCCTTAGGGAATATAATGGGATAATCAACTTGAAAGATGGCTACCTCTTCATCCTAGGCTATAAAGTCCCCTTGATCTTTGAAGAGCCAGTTAAAGTTCCCAGGAAGCGCTTCAAGACATGTGCCTTGGAATATCCCACTGGGGTTTTCAACCTCAAATATCACACCCGCTCCTCAAACATGAAATGTCCACCCATGGCTTGTCCTGCGTCTGAGGGGATCCCTCTCCTAGCCACTTCTGCTGTCACTATTCCTCCTGGCTCCCAGGCTAACCTAGACTCTCAGATATCATATAAACTACCTGAACAAACCTTCTTAGTGTTGTACTCTCCCCCCTTGCTAGGACGCAGCAAACCTTATCTCTGTCCTGGAATCCTAGATGTCTCTCATAAGGACCCTGTTCAATTGTTGGTATCTAACCTGACTGAAATCCCCATGACTGTGTCTAGGGGGCAGGTTGTTGGATATGGCAAGTTGTTGAGCGCTCTTGATGTCCTGTCTCTTCATCCCTTTGGTATGTTTCAAGACTTTAACTTACCTGAGGATGAGCCCTAAGTCCTATCCTTGTTCACTGCACAAGACTTCCCACAACTGTCCCTGGTTCAAAAAGAAAGAGGTGCTAGATTTACTAGACCAATTTTCTGACATCTTTGCTAAGAACAGTACCAATTATGGGTTAGCCAAAGGCGCTATTCATCAGATTGACACTGGCAACGCCCCCCTTCTGTGCTAAACCATATTGCCGCAGTTGTGTAGAAGACATCCAAGTATCTAAAGAGCTCAAACAACTGTTAGACGCTGGGCTGCTGGCACCTTCCCAAAGTCCTTGGGCATCCCCGCTACTCATTTTAAAAAAGAAAGATGAGGGTCATCATATTGTGATGGACTATTGCTGATTGAACTCTTTGACCAAGAAGGACTCATACCCTTTGCCACGTATTGATGATGCCCTCCAACGTCTTGGAGGCTCTAAATTCTTCTCTGCAATGGATCTGGCATCTGGATACTGGCAAGTTGACCTATTGCCCAAGGATTGTCAGAAAGCTGTGCTCATTACCTCTGAAGGGCTTTTTGAGCCTACTCACATACCGCAGGGACTCTGCAACACCCCAGCCACCTTCCAAAGGGCCATGGAATCCATCCTTCATGACTTGAAGTTGTCATGCGTCCTAGTATACTTGGATGATATAACAGTTTTCAGTGCTACCTTCACCAACCACCTGGCTCATCTCAGGGAGGTGTTCATAAAGATTTGAGAAGCTGGCCTCAAACTAAAACCTTCCAAATGTGCTTTCTTCAAAGAGCGTCTTGAATTCTTAGGCCATTAAGTGACCCAGACCAGGATTTTCCTAATGACTAAGAAGGTTGAATCTATTGACAAAATGCTTCTGCCCACCAACCTGCGAGAGGTAAAAGTCTTTCTAGGGATGATGGGCTACTACAGACAGTTTATCCCTGACTTTGCCAATACTAGTGAACCTCTAGTCCAGCTGTTACGTAATATTCCTTTTGAATGGACCACCAGTCAACAGCAAGCCTTTTAGACCCTTAAACAAAAACTCAAAGAGGCACCAATACTAGTGTATCCTGACTATGATAAGGAGTTCATCCTGTACACCGATGCTAGCAATCTTGCTATTGAAGCTATTCTGGCCCAACTAGACAACAAAGGTGTAGACCATCCCTTAGCTTACACTTCCTGCATGCTAAAAAAGCATGAGAAGAATTATAGTGTCACAGAGAAGGATTGCCTCACTGTGTTGCATGCAGTCAAGAAGTTTTGTCACTACGTATATGGGACCCACTTCACAGTTGTCACTGACCACACTTCTCTAAAGTGGTTACAACAGCTTAAGGAGCCTGAAGGGCGCCTATCTAGATGGGCCCTATGTCTGCAGGAATAAAAATTCACTGTGCTCCATTTCCCTGGGATTCAACACCAGAACGCTGATGGGCTCTCCAGAATGCCTATTCTTGCTTTGCATCCTGCAGAGGCTGACTGGTTATACAAACTAATTGGGTACCTGTCTTCTTGGGAAAATGAGACAAAAGAAGTATAACTGGCCTTTTCCAAGCTATCTGAAGATACCCTCATATATGACAATCATCTCTTCAAGAAGGTAAAGGACCAGTATCTACCTTATGTACAACTCATTCTCTGCCTCTTGCTGATGTTGCAAGCTCATAAAGAGACTGGGCATGGAGGCATTGCCAAGACCTTTGACTGGCTTCAAAAAAATTACTTCTGGGAGAACTTTTGCCTGCTCATCCCAGACATCATAGATAGCTGCCACAACTGCCAGCTGCAAAGGCCTTGAGCTGTTATCCACAAGTTCAAATTAGTCCCCCCGCAACATGCCTTCCACACTGTCAGCATTGACGTGGTAGGTCCTCTCCCCCGCTCACGTTCTGGGTGTTGCTTTATTCTGATTGCGGTTGATCACTTAGCAAGTGGGTAGAGGCTTTCCCTACAAAATACATCACAGCTAAGACAACTGCTTCCTTCCTGTTACAAGATGTTTTCTACCGCCATGGCTGTCCTCAAGTGTTGCTCTCTAATAATGGGACTAACTTTAATGCCAAGCTAGTAACCTCTGTTGTCAAAGCTCTGGGATCCCACCAGTCTTTCTCTGCCCCCTACAATCCTTCTACCAATGGGGCAGTTGAGAGTGCAAATTCAGCACTGGTCTCCATCATGAGGAAGCTCACCTACTCTGGCGCTGCCAACTGGGACCTATACTTACCTGCCGCTCTCTTTGCATACCACCTTAGCAAACATTGTGTCACTGGATACTCCCCTTTTGCTATGTTATATGGGCAAGAGGCTACTACCCCATTGCTCTTGGGGGCCCCCTGCTTACCTCTGATAAGGCCATGAATCCTGACAACCACATCAAGGATCTAGCCAACCACATAATTGATATACAGGCCACTGCCTACACTTCTGCATACAAAACTAAGATGCTTTAGCTTTCTCCTGATAATGCTGTATGCTCCACCCTGCCTGAATTCAATGTTGATGACCATGTACTTTACTACCAACACAGGGTAGGTGGTTGCACACATAATTTATACTCTCTGTGGATTAGCCCTTTAGAAGTGACTTTTAAACAAGGGTCCAAATACACTGTAAAGCTTCTCTCCAGTGGCCGTCCTTTTGCTCAAGTGCACGCAAAGTTCCTTTGTAAATATTACCCCCCTAAGGCCAATCTAGGGGAGGGCAATGTTGTGAATACCCTCTTCACCATGTTTTGATTTTGCCTTTGGTGGGCCATTTTGAAGACAAATACCTCACTTTTGCTTTTGCTTCTCAAAATGAGTTGATGTCTGAATCAGGAAGTACAATTGTTTGATTTCTTGATTCTGTGCAACTCACTTGCCCCACGCATGCTGGTGGCAAGTGATCCTACTGTCCAGGTAGTGTTTTGTGGTATTCCTAACCACTATATATTCCATTTCATATTTGCCAATAAAAATTAAGTTCTATTCACATTTTTGTCTTTGTGTCTTCTGTACTTCTGCGCCTCTCTCTAGCCACAACTAGTAGAGATTATTCTTCCAGGGCTGCAAGGTAAACACATTTGCCTTCCCTGTCATCTAACCAAGACTTAGTACAAATCCACTCCTAAGGTTAGGATTCCCTGTTGTGTGTCTGTGCTGCGCCTCAGAACACAACATCACTAATGGAAAGCAGGTGCTAAAGAAGGTTTCTGCGTTTTATAGCAAAGTGCCTATGCCCTGTGTTGTGGCTGAGCCTGTGGAGTTGCTTCCCAACAGCAAAAAGCCTAAGTACCATATCATTCTTAACACCACCTGCAGGACCTTTATCAGGCTCTTCAAGGAGACACAGGACTACAAGAATACTGCAGCAATTGTTGTTATTACAGCAAAAACTGCCCACAGGCTCCATAATAAGTACCTGAAAATGGGTAGTGTTCTCCTTTGGGAGAAATCCAAGCGCAAACCAATCCTATTGATTAAGGAACACAAGTGGGCCATCCTCAAGTGGATCAATTGAAACTGCCATCTTGAACTGGAAAATATTCTGTCAATGGTTGAGTCCACTTTTGGAATTGAGCTTTGGTTTCCACCTGCTATTTTAATGTGAAGAGCCTACAATTCTCATGAAAAAACTCAGGGTTTCTCCGTACAATTGGAAAATCCCAATCAACATCAAGTACCTTCAAAAATATGCCAAGACATTCAATGTTCTCAAGTAAAAGGGCACAGTGTTGCAACATCTTTGATTACTCCATCTCAGGGAATTAACACCCCAAGTAGCTCACCAAATGAGTCACCAAATGACTCACCAACCAACCACTAAGTCAGTGGCACTACTATTATTTGACCATCTATTACAGGGATCAAACAATCCAGATCCTAATAGAAACACAACTTTATATACGCCTTGTGACTTAGAAGGACATTATTCAGATAAGCCCCATGACTCCCATGACGTACATGAACAGCATGTAGCTTTCCATGATACTATATATTCCTATATTTATATCCAATAAAGCATCATTCTCTTCTTAAATTTCCCCCTTTTATCTTGTTTATTATACTTCCAAGAAGTATATACTCAACAATAGTAAAGTTTTCCAACATTGACAAGTTGTCCTTTGTGTTGTCCATGCGTTTCAGGAATATTACTGACACTTATAGTTGTGTAACCAATGCACAGACGCCCACTGTCACTGAGCAGACATCTGCCACCAACATGCAGACATCCGCCACCACCACACAGGCCCCCACCGCCAACAAGCAGATACACACCACCACAACATGGAAGCCCACCACTACAAAGCTGTTGCCCGCTGCCAACGCGCAGGCACCTGCTACCACCAAGAAGATGTCCACTGCCACCATGCAGGCCCCTGCCACCACCAAGCAGATACACACTGTCACCACGAGAAGCCTGCCACAACTAAGCTGTCCCCTGCCGTTAACGTGAAGGCGCCCGCTATCACCAAGAAGATGTCTGCTGCCACCAAGCAGATATATGCCACCACCACGCAGAAGCCTGCCACAACCAAGCTGTTGCCCACTGTCAACATGCAGGTGTCCACCGCCACCAAGCAGATACATGCCACCATCACACAGAAGCCTGCCACAACCAAGCTGTTGCCTGTCGTCAACATGCAAGAGCCCTCTGCCAAGCAGATACATACCTCCACCACATGGAAGCCCTCCACCACATGGAAGCCTGCCACCACCAAGCTGTTGCCTGCCGCCAACACGCAGACACTCACAGCCATTGAACAGATGCACACTGTCACTGTGCAGGTGCCCACCACTCTTGCCAGCCCCACCTGCAAGCCATCCTCAAACCTGGCACCCATGAGCCAGCCTGCCACCTGCCATCCTTTTCCCTCCAATGCCAGCAGGCTGGTCCCCATCCACTCTTTTGAGAAATAGCCAAATTGGGAAACCAGGAAAGGCAATTCCCCTAAAGCCAAACTTGGGAGGAACTGCTGCCCAAGTTGGGAGCCTAAAAAATGGGGGATGGACTGACAGGCTCTCCAACAATGAAAATCATGCACCAAATTCAGTAGATAAATTTAGATGCATGAAGAAGGCCCAACTGGCACTATGATAATGTAAACTGGGATCCATCCAATCCTTCTCAATTACCAGCCACCCAAGCCAATCCAGTAAAGAGGAATAACAGATGCAACTCAGACTCTTGGTTCCCCAATACCATGCCTTCCAATAATCATGCCTCGCAGGTCTACTAGTATAAATAAAGACAAAACCCTCAATGATAGGTTGTGCTATCATTGAGTGAATATCCTCCTCAATATTATCACATTAATCAATCCTCTAACTAGACTAAGCAAGTAATCTTACTAGATCCATCACCCCTCCCCAAGTCAGAAGATGAATTATATCATCTTCATAACTGTCTTGACAGCTTACCTTGGGATAGGGGGCAAGCAGCCAGCCTATGCTCAGTTTGGACCTGAACCACAAGGGCCCAAAGGGATATCATACCATGAGCCAACACAATTCAACTCAATGGATTCAAACCCGTGGACACCTCTGGCGTCATCTTGCCCAACTCCCAACTTGACTAATTATGTGATCCCCGCAGTTTGCTACTGTATCTTTCTGGAAGCCTTAGACAATGCAACATCCTTTCCAAAGCATTCTGTCAGGCAATAAACCTCTATCCAATTGTCTACACCTTGAACAGCTTTGAGCCACCTAACCCGCCATCTTATATTACTAAAGTTTTACCCTCAATACTTGGGTGTTACAATGCGCAATGAATATGACTATTTTCCTAAAGGTGAAAAGGATGGTGTGTCCTGGTGCACAGCTGTGTGTTCTGTTGCGTACTCTATGTTAGCCCTTCTTGGTCCCTTTGGTATTGAACTATATCAAATTTATAAGGTGCGCCTTTTGGGGAAGCTTTGAATATAGAATTAGGAAGAGAAGAAGTATATTTTATTGGATAATAATTTAGACTTATATAGCTTTAGCTGTGGCGGGAATTTTAGTTGGATCAAACCCAGAGCTGGTCATGTGCTGGATGGGTTCAAGTTGCTGGATACTTGGACAGTCAGGTGATATTGGTTTGTTGCCATTTCTGGTATGTTGGAAAGGCACCAAACTGGGCAATAACTGGATGTTAGGTGTGATGGCAATAGCCAGAATACTTGTACATCCAGACCCTTGACACACCCCTCCCTTAAGGGGTTACTCAGGTACATCAGGAGGGGGCTTTGTCTTGACAGCTGCCGCCTGATGTTCCTGGAGTTGTTTACTAGTGGGCACCAACTGGGTCTAGTGTTCTCCTTTGCTAGGGCAGAGGTGAGATCTGTGATACTTTTTGGTGATGGGCTCTTTGGCACCCTGGAAATTAACCAGGTAGGTGTTCTTGTCTGGTTGGTATATGATGATTCTTCCTGGTCATTTGTGTACTGATTCTAGATTCTTTCTGTTCCCAGCTAGAACCCAGACAGGGGAGTTGATGGGGAGTGGGTCTCTGTTGAGGTTACCTTTTGGGTTTTGAGTCTCTTTTTTTCTGCCAGTTTGGATTTGAGGCATATGTGTTTTAGAGCTGGTTTCTGTTCTACTGTGGGAGGTTTCCCCTGGGGGATCTTCACATACAGTTGATTATTGCAGGTGACCATTTCTGGCTTTTACCTATATGTTAGTTTAAATAGTGAGTAGCCTGTCCCTTGATTGATACAAACCCGGGATACTAGTAAAGCATGTTTCACATAGAGTGGCCATGTGTCTTTGGCTTTGCCATCCATTATTTTCTCCAGGGTTCTGATGAGGCTGCTGTTCAGGCGTTCAACTCTGCCATTGGCCTGTGGCCTGTAGGGTGAGGTTGTGGAGTGTTTGATGTTCTTTGTTTTTAGATTGTTGTTTACTACGTGGCCTGCTAACTCTTTTGCTCAATCTGTTATGATGTAGTCTGGAGTGCCGTAGTCTACTATGATTGCTTTATTGTTTCTGCCTTGTGATCTTTTGTTGCTCAGCAGATGGGCCAAAATGTGGCAAAGTTGATGGCTACAATTAGGAAACATTGATTTGTTTTGGTTTCCAGGAAGGGTCCCACTACGTCCAGTCCCCAAACCTTAAATGGTTCAGGGTCAGGTACTGGGTTGACTGTTGGCTGTGGTGCCTTGGTGCTGGCATATTTTTCACACACTGTGCACTTATTTAGATTA
This sequence comes from Entomophthora muscae, assembly GCA_014839935.2. Taxonomy (NCBI): domain Eukaryota; kingdom Fungi; phylum Entomophthoromycota; class Entomophthoromycetes; order Entomophthorales; family Entomophthoraceae; genus Entomophthora; species Entomophthora muscae. The sequence goes on along the minus strand of QTSX02001566.1, from coordinate 202,299 downwards.
TCAATTATGTCTTGCTTCAGGTTGGGCCACCATAATATCTCTTTTAATGTGATATATAGGTTGTTAGCCTTTGTATGTCCTAGTAGGCAGTGATGTCTTAATATGGTGTCAACTCTTTGTGTGAATGAAATGTATGGAATGTGTTTATCCTTGAAGATTTGGTATACCGTGCCATTTGATCTGTGGAAATGTTTTTCATTCCTTACTAGTGTATCATGGGTTAGTTGGTGTGTGGAGGGATCCTTTTCATTTGTCTTGTAATCTGTGTTCTATAGGTTGGGCCAGTCAGGGTCCAGGTGGTCAGGGTGATCCTCTCTTGGCTGGCATAGCCTAAAGAGAGCATTGGCTGTGACCAGCTCTGCCCCCTTTTTGTATTGGATGTCCAGGTTAGGTTGTTCCAGCAAGGACATCCATTTGGCTTGGCGCCGCGCAAGTGCGTTCTGAGTTTTGAAATAGATTAAGGATTTGTGGTCAGTTAGCACTCAGACGTTTAAGTGTCCTTTGAGATAAAATCTCCATTTCTTGCATGTGTGATATATTACTAGCAATTCTTTATCATGTATTGGGTATCTCTGCTCAGTGTTGGTTAGTTTTCTGCTTTTGTAACATACTGGCAGGAAGCCTTGCTGCCTGGGCTGGCGGATGCGTAGGACTGCACCAATGGCGGTGTCACTAGCGTCTGACTCAAGCTTATAGCACCTGTTGTTATTAGGGTATTGCAAGATTGGTGCTTTAATCAAAGCTTGTTTTAATAGTTGGAAATTCTTGTTGCATTCTGGAGTCCAGATGAATTTCTTTTTGGCATTACCTTTGGTTAGGTCATTGATTGGTGCAGTTAGTTTTCCGCAATCTTTGATGTACTTCCTTAGGTAAGCTACTATACCAAGAAAGAATCTTACTTGTTTCACAGAGGTGGGGCGTTGCATGTTATCTATGGCTTTTATTTTATCTGGGTCTGCTTTGATGCCACTGTCAGAGACAATATGGCCCAAGAACAGGAGTTCCTTTTCCATAAATTGGCACTTACTAGGCTTAGCGTATAGTTTGTGCTTTATGAGTTGATTGAGTGTCTTGCAAACATGCGTGAGGGGTTCCTCTTTTGTTTTTGAAAATATGATGTTGTCAAGGTAACATAATGTGTTCAAGAGTCTGTTTAGCGCCTGGTTCATCATGGTGACAAATGTTGCTGGGGCGTTTGTCATCCCAAAATTCATTACTTTACATTCAAACAACCCAAATTGCGTGTAGAACGCGGTTTTTGGTATTTCTTTCTCTTTAACTTCAACTTGGTTATAACCAGATGTGAGGTCAATTTTTGAGAAATTTTTTGCTCTGGAGAGCCTTGCAAATAGGTCTTCTATGAGGGGAAGTGGGTATTTATTTTTTACTGTACTTATGTTTAGTGCTCTGTAGTCAGTAACTACGCAAAGAGATCCTTCTTTCTTCTTTACAAAGAAAACTGCTGCCCCCCCACGGAGATTCAGACAGACAAATGAATCCTTTGGATAGGTTGTCCTTAATATGGGCTTTAGGTGTTTGTGTCTCCATGGGAGAGAGTCTGTAGAGGGGTGCAGGTTTGGGCATGGCTTTGCATAAGTCAATGCCGTGTTTGACCTCTCTTTGGGGGGTAACTCTGTGAGTTCTTCCATGAATACATGAACGTATTCATTTAGGAGTGTTTCAAGTTCTGGGCATTGGATCTTTTGTGTTTGTATATTATTAAATTTGGAGTACCTCATTATGTGGAGGGTACTGTCTTTGGTTAGATGTTCAGAGTCATCTTAATTTATGACTTGGACAAATATTGTGTCTCTTAGAATGAGGTTGCTGGGTTCTTTGAGAATGTTGAAATTAACTCCATTGCATTTTATTGTCATGTTTTTGTTTTTCAACATACGCTAGGATTCACTTGGGTGAACCAGTCCATGCCTCCTACAATGCCATAGTTTATGTTGTTCATGACAAGTCCTTTGATGGACGTTTGTATGCCTTGGAGGTCAATTCTGAAGGGAGTTGTTTTGCCTTTGAGTAGAACCTTTGATTTATCTACCATTCTGGCATATTTGAAGTTGGACTTATCAACTGGTATTTTGTATTTGGTTACAAAAGGTTTGCTAACCATAGTGTTTTGTGCACCAGAGTCAAAAATTTTTTTATGTGTATGAGATTTGTAAGTGCATGGATTGACATGAAGTTGTGAGCAATATTTAATTTTTAAGTTCATAAAAATGGAGGATTGCAGGACATGGGGAATGCAAGTAGCAAAGTTTGTGCCTTGGTACTTCTTCTTGTCAAGTTGGGGGGGGACAGGGGCACTTAGGCCTGTTCCCCCTCCTCTTTTCCCTGTTTATATGTTTTGAGACCTTTGAGGTCAGATAATGTGGGGTAAGATTCATAGCAGGTTGCTACTTCAGTGTTGTTAACTTTGGCGGTGTCCTCTTTCTTGGGACAGGAGCAGTTTGAGCTTTGGCTACAATTGCCATTGCTACAATTGGAGTTGCCGTTGCTATGATTGGTGTTCTGGCACTTGTTGCCATTAGAGTTGTCTCTGACATTGCTGTTTAAGGAGCAGTTGCCATTGTGTGCGGCATATTTCATGTTTGCGCGTTTTCTGCGCATTTGGCTTCTGCAATGAGTGCAGGCTTGGAGGTGTTAGCCTCTGGGTGGATGAGGGCAGCAACAGAGGGTTTCATTCTGATGATGAATGAGGCTCTAGTGTGAATGTTGTCAGCTTGTTCTGGGTTTTGGATTTTATGGCGTATTTCCTTGAATTCATTGGCGTAAGCTGCAATAGTGGTCTTCTGAGGAAGGTCACTGAGCTGTATTGTGATGTCTTGGAGGGATTTGGTGATATGGAAATTGTGGGTGATGTCTGCTTTGAACTCTTCCCAGTTGTCAAGCTGGTTGTCAGTTTGTGAGCTGACCCAGGTGGCAAACCAGTTAGCTGCGGCCTTGTACAGGCACTTGCTGGCTTCCTGGACCCATTTTTCATGGGGGATGTGGGTGGCGCGGAGTTTAGCGGCTCAGTGGTCTAGCCAGTTGATGATGTTTTCTTTGTTTTTACCAAGGAACTTGTTGATACTAATGTACTTGGTGTTGATGACTTTGCATGCAATAGGCAGTTGTGTGTTTGTTTGTGGTTGTAGAGAGCAACTGTATTGAATAATCTTGGTGCATGCTTTGGGCATGACCAGACCTTCAAATACAGTGCATCCACTAGGAATATCTTCATTGATGTCGTGGGCGCAGAAGTAAAATTTCCAGGTATCTTGGGATGTGGCCTGGTTGAGTATGTGGGCAAAGGTGGGCGGGTTCTGTTCAGTCATTTTCTCTTTCATTGGCGTGGTCAAAAACCGTAGTGCTACCAGTGATAAGGTGCGCCTTTTGGGGAAGCTTCAAATATAGAATTAGGAAGAGAAGAAATATATTTTATTGGATAATACTTTAGACTTATATAGCTTTAGCTGTGGTGGGGATTTTAGTTGTATCAAACCCAGAGCTGGTCATGTGCTGGATGGGTTCAAGTTGCTGGATACCTGGACAGTCATGTGATATTGGTTTGTTGCCATTTCCAGTATGTCAAATGGCATGTTGAAAAGGTACCAAATTGGGCAATAACTGGATGTTAGGTGTGATGGCAATAGCCAGAATACTTGTACATCCAGACTCTTGACAAAATGATCAAGGGTTCTCACAATAGTGAGACATTTCTTGGATTTCTTCAATTGGTTCAGAAACACCTCCAAGTCACTAGTTTGGGGGTTAATAATATTAATGTATTGGATAATATTGGGCTCCACAAGGTGGAAGAAATTTTAAATTAGTTTTTAATAATTGAGCCTGGCATAGAAATTGGCTTCCAGCAATTGGTTGTAGCACTTTTATGCCTGTTATTCCTTCCCACATACCCCCATTTCTCAATCCAATAAAGGAGGTTTTTGGGTGGCTCAAGCAAGCTGTCAAGAAGGGGAAACCATCTGGGCCCAATGATTTGTTTAATTTGCTGCAGGTTGGTGTCCATACTCTCCCAGCTGAGACTGTGGATACATTCTAGGGCCACGCTGATTTGTTTATCCCTGAATGCCTCTCCAAGCAGCCAATCAATTAAAGGCTTAGTAATTCCAAATATTTTTTTGCATTTTATTTTTTAATTTTTTTTATTTGTTTTAATTTTTATTGACTTTATTTCTATGATTCTGCTTGTAAACAGCAAGTATAATAAAAATTAACAAAGCAAAGCCAAATGAATGAATTAATACTGGTAAAATATTATTTTTTAATATTTGTTTTTATTTAGTTTAATTTTTACTGTTGCTCTTGCAGTGATTCTGCTTGTATACCCTTAGGTATAATGTAAAGTAGTTTTAAAAGAAATGGTGATAACAAAAAATACCTCAGATTTAAATAAAATGAGTTCAGATTTGAACAAAATCCAAGTCACACAAGATTCAGGATTCAATTAATTAAAAAAATTGGCTAATAAATGAACTGTCAAACAAAAAAACAAAATTTCACTAGCCCATTATAAAAAATTATAGCAAATATTAAGCAGCGTTGTTTAAACCACAAACATAATGAACTGATGCAACCAGTGAGATGAATGGATGCTGTTCCGGAGTATATTATAATCCAATCAAGATTCATATGAGGCACCAACAGAAGGACTAAAATGAAACAAAATTTGAGAAATCTAGAAGCAAGATTCCACAAGCATGAAAAAAATGAAGTCACACAAGATATGTAGTGTGAGCAGCCTAAAATAGAAGTATAACAGTATAACAGCCAATCAACAGCTATTCAATTTAGGAAAAGAGGCATTTTATTCATTTTAATGGCTCCTTATTTGTATAAAATGATTTTGAGAACCTTCCAAATATGGACTCAAGATTATAATAAAAATTAATCATAAAATTTTAATATTCTACTTTTAGTGATTTTATCCTAGGTTTTTTTACAATGGCTTTCAACAACAATAACATTTTTAACAGTGCCAGCAACCAAGCCAGTTTCAATAGAGGCAAGGCTCAGAACGTGGAGGCACCTGTTTACACCCAAGCCTTTGAGGCAGGTAACTAGGAAGCCAACCTGTACCTGACCCATATGGCTTTGACTTGTTCAGTAGTCACTTAGTGTCTAGCTCTGCCCCCTCTCCAGAACCCACCCCTGAACAAGCTGCCCATCAACCAACCAATCAGGATGGCAACCTTGATTTGGAACAACTTTCTGCTACCAGCCAACCTGCCCCTCCTCAGCCAATCAGGCTTCAGCTCCCGCGTCTCAATGCACTAAACGCAGAATAATCACTACCCAAATTCTCTAAGAAATTATGACACTGAACCTACATGGTCTGACATGAGACCAAATTACTTACCAATTGCAATTAACCAAGCCACTATCATGTGGTAATTCAATAACTAAATGAACAAGGAGAATCTGATTGGGACTGCCAAGAAGCCAAAGAAGGCCCCCAAGTCCCAAATCACCAAGGCGTACCCTATTATGCTTGACCTCCTTCAGCAGGACCCCAAACTTTTCCTTACCCAGGTCCAGAAGCAACTTGCGCACCATGGCATTTGGGTTTCTGAGCGCATGGTGCCGCTCTAGATGCATGGGAAGGTGGTGTCAATCTGGGTACTAATCAATTTTGCCGGCAACCTATGGGATGGCACTGAGGATTCCCCATATGATCAGATAATTGAATACACCCTGGTCCAATGCCTGACAAGTTTGTTCAATGATGTTTTCTTCATCTCCTACAACAAGCTATCAATAGCTTTTGATGATTTTGGCAAGCAAGGAAGAGCCACTACCCAAAAATGAAGGAAGAAGGTCAAGAAGAGGAAATTCATTGGTGCATTTCTGGCTGTTTCAGCCAAGAGTTCTGTCATTTATTGGACAAACCCATTTTTTTACCAATGACTACAAGTACAGCCACATCCTTGGTGGATTACTCAACTCCTGGGATGGCTCAAATTCCAAGCACTGGGTTTTCTTGAGCCACCAGATAGAGGGTAGCTCCACTGCCATCAAGGCCATCCAGAGATGCAGGCACCAGGCCTAAGTCTACACCGTTGGCCATTCAGACATCCATCTGGGTGATGTCATGTTCTTCAACATCAGAGACACAGTACAGGAGTGCCGCCCTCAGGCTTTTAATGATCTTTATCTTGGGGTCCTTGACTATGAGTCTCTCTTTGATTGTCAGATGATGGCAGACTTGTTTGCCCAAATTGTCTTTCATGTGAATATGGACAACCAATCACAGAAGGACAAGCGCCTCCCATCCCGTGCCACAGCCACAGCCACCTATCAACTTATCCATCCAATGACAGACAAGGAATATAACAAGCATTATATGGCGGCCATCAAGTGCAATCCTCCTACCCCACCCCTGCCACCACTACCCCCCACCTTCCAGCCTCACCCACCCAATCCCAGACCCCCCAGGCCAGCACTGTGTCATGAATTTTGATATTAAGATATCTCACTATGATATGCTTAGTACTAATTTTATCCATATATGCAATAGCATTGATGCTATTGATTTGGGATTAGCCAATATTTACCTATCAATGTTATTGCACCATCACACTTTTCATGCAAAACTACCCTAGAAAGGCTTATTCTTCTTTGATCTAATCTTCAGTACTTCCAGAGATACAGCAGTGTTTGTGATTCTATTACTGGATAATAATACATTGTTACTCTTATCAAGCTCCAAACCAGTGCCTGCCTTGTTGAGCTCATATCTCTGAAAATTGGGACTTGAACCTTATTATGAGACTTATCCAGTATCACCTGATCTCTGTAGATCCATCACATGATATACTAGAATCAATAGAACCTTTCCTGAATGTTCACATGACTTTTCATGTTGTCCTATGTCCATCTTGAAGATGGAATGAGTGACTATATATGCCCCACATCCTTTTCTTAATAAATAAGCTTTATTCATATATATATATTATAAGTCTTCCTTTAATAGTCAACCAGTCCTAGGAAAAAGGGTTAGGCTTTTCCCTTACAGGGGTTCCTGTCTCATAGGCCTTGTGTAAGCCTGAAATTACAACACACCACCTCTACGTCTTCCTTCCCACGCTATTCTGCCTACTAGGCATCACTCTTCCCTGCCCCTAATAAACCCCCTGATGCTAAACATTTTCTATTTATATTATCTTTATTTTAATTTCAATAATTCATGTTCTCTTTATTTATAGTTGGGGTTATTCTTTATGTTCAGCTTATTTCTATAAAATCATATATTTACTATGTCATGTATCTAGATCCAAAAAACAGCTATTTTTAGCTCTTTACACAGCCCCTTGTGAAAATATTAGCAATAATTTGGTGGTTGTCAAAATTTGAATTAGAAAATTATAGGTTAATTGTGTTTAGATAAAGTTGTTACTGATCCAAATTAAAAACCTTAATGATAAACTTTGAGCCAATCAGGAGCCAAGTGATAAAGTGATTGTTGTGACATAAAGGGTTATTCAATAATTCTTTGATGTATGTGCACTATTTAATCTTATTGGCTGATTGTTTTGCCATTGTGCGCCATTGCTGCTGTGGAAAAACAACCAGCCAGTAAGATTAAATAGTGCACATACATCAAAGAATTATTGAATGACCCTTTATGTCACAACAATCACTTTATCACTTGGCTCCTGATTGGCTCAAAGTTTATCATTAAGGTTTTTAATTTGGATCAGTAACAACTTTATCTAAACACAATTAACCTATAATTTTCTAATTCAAATTTTGACAACCACCAAATTGTTGCTAATATTTTCACAAGGGGCAGTGCAAAGTGCCAAAAATAATATGGCAATTAAGGAAACAATGCTAACACAAAGCAAACAACACATTTTGAGTTAAGCATAAAACATATACACAATGGGTAAAAAAATGGGATAATGTAGAAAATGAGAAAATAAAAAGGAATAAACAAAGAGGCAATAGTATCAGAATAACACAGAGTTTATTGGGATGAAATCTATAAAAACATATGGAAAGGTTAGTAAAAAATCAATGAGAGAATCAGAAAAGTTATTGAAAGATCTGGACTATGCAATTGCAAAAATCAAAGACATTGACCACAGGGTTAAGGCAAAAGTCAAGGCCACCGTCCTTACTGGGGAAAAAACTGACAAGGTGTCTGCAAAGGCACTTATGGCCAAGACGCCAGACACTCCCAAAAGACAAGTGAACACCTTTTAAATGTTCAGAAGACCATTGTGGAAGGCCTTCAATTCAAGTCCTTTGTCCTATTTTCACTGTTCATCTGAGTCAACAATCCTGAGATTTATGCTCATCTCAAGCCAGCCAAGCAAGTAAGAACAGAGGATAAATAATTGCCTGCCCAACTGCTTGTGCCAAGAATGGCCAAGCTGGCCAAAGCTGCGGGAAAAGAGGAAACACGTGAAGGTAACCTAATAATAAAAATTAATAAAAATTTAAAAATACTTACATTTTTTAGAGAACATAGACGGTGAAATCCGCTGTCCTGGTCCCATTTGTCCCTATCACATTCTATGAAAACTACACCAATTATGTGGCTAGGCAGCTGTTTCTGTCCCCCCTGTCTTGTGGGAGCTTGAAGACAGAATTAACAGGTCCTTCCCAATGACAAGGGACGCGCTAGCTGGGCTGAGGCATTCCAAGGGGGCATCTGAGTGAGCAGTTACTGTCTACAAGGATGCCTAACTTGTAAGGGTCAGCCCAGCAAAAACGGGAACAGGGTTTGAACCCCCACACCCAGCCACTAAGCAAAAGCAAGGGCAGCCGCAAAAGCCCTGTGAAACCCCTGGCTTTTTGACTTGACAATTCAGCCATGAATCTTTTGATTGGAATTCAGAAAGATATTTGGAATAAATTGATGTTTGGCGCAAACGTTGATGCATTGGCCAAATTGGTGGCACTAAAGACAAAGTGCTCCAAGAATTAAGAATGATTCCTCCCAACCCAAAATCAATAGACTGATCTGCCTAAATCCAATCTGAAATAAGTATCCACTTTGATCAATCCAGCAGTGCGGCAGCACCACCCCAAAATATCCAAGTGCTCCATAGGAGCTGAAAACTTGGTCACTAATGCACTTTTAGGTGCTTATCCCAAACATCATAACCACAATAATGGTTGATTCATGGGTTAACCCAGTTCTGACTATATTAGCTGGGTTTGAACCCCAAAAACTCCTTGATATATTTTTCATATGCTATATTATTATACTCTGCAATGGAGTGAATCCCACCCATAGGACATGGGATGGATGGACTGGTTTTCAGGAAGAAAGCCATGATAGCAGCTTGACATTGCAGCTGGCATCACGCTTGCCTTAGGACAAGGTCAGGAGCAGTAATGATGCAATAACAATGACTCCACAATGGAGCATTGGGCGAGATGTCTTTTGGGTAACACTATCCAGTAAAGCCCCAATACATAGGCCGGTCCGGACCTAGATTCTTGGGTCAACCGCCCATGAAATAACAATCCTATAAAAGGATATTTTTCTAACAATAATAAAGATTCAACTCTTGCTCTCTTCAACTTTACTCTTTATTAAGGTTTATCTGTGTTTAAAGATAGTAAGACTGTGTTTTGGTCTGCCTAGATAAGTAAAAGGTATTTTTGAAGTTAGTAACTGTGTATTGACATCCTTAGTCTGCATACAATGAACCAATACTCTCTTCTCTTACAGTGAACTAATCAACTCTCTTCTTCCCAAAGTTGAGATTTGGTGCTCACTACAGGGGGTACAAATCAATACATGTACCCCTTCTTCAAAACAAACAAAATGTCCCAAGAACCCATGGATACCACACCAGCCCCTGAGCCCATTTACTGTACCTCCAGTTTCTTCTCTAATGTGGCTGCCCCAGTAGAATCTATGACTCCTTCTGTTGAGAGTATTACCATTGGCAATCACGCTATGGTAGTATACCAAGCTCCATTAACTCTACCCTGCAACAGAGTGGTACAGGTTTCTCAATTTCTCCTATATGGTTACTAAGCCAGTCCAACTGGTAACATAAACTCTGCCTGCTCTCTTTTTTAATGAGCAAATAATAAGGATGACCTCTTCCTGGAATATGAACGCCTTTGCGCTATCACTACAGCAACTTTTATGAGTCAGAATCTAGACCTCACATACATCAAGGAATACATTGCAAAATTTCTTTTGCCCACAACTCTCAATTCACAAATGGTTATCTATTGTCAGCAGATTGTATTGCAAGACCTTGCCATAAATGCAGAAAACATGTCAAATAATTATGCCAAACTGCTCCATCAATTAGAGATCTTGTTTACTGAAGCCCGCAAGGCCATCATGGCTAACCAACGCCATTTGGGTTGGACTCAAACCAGATTGGAGACACTGACTTGTGAATTGGACAAAAACCTTCCTGGAATTATTGAAGCACACCTTTGAGATCACAGCCTTACCACTGAATGGATTGAAGTGGTTAACTGTTGCTGTTGTCAGATTGAGGAATCCACGGCCGCGTCTTCCACTCCTGTAAATGGTCCTACTTTTCACAAAATAAGAGAAATACAGGACAAGATTAAATTGCTACAGACCACTGTCAGCCACATCACCACTTTGGCCATGTTTTACAGTCAATAAATCCACATTACTGCCCTTCAGACCAATGTGGATGACCTTTTAATTCTAATAATGAATTGTTTGGTCAAATTGCTGAGCTACAGAATCAAGTGGATCTATAGCAACAACAGATCAATGATTAACAGTTTGCTCTTGAAATAGCCCAAGAGGGAATTTGGAAATTTCACCAATATAAGGCCAGTAGAGCCATAGGGGAAAGCCCTATCATGGAACACATTCAAAGTCTGGAGGACAAACTGAGCTATATGAGCTATAAGCCTCCTGAGATATTTCAAAGTGAACTGGGTTACAAATCTACTTCCGCCAGTATACCCATAGCAGAGCAGTGTTTCATCCCAAACATCATGATGGCAATGCTGTCAAATCCAAGTACTATCAGACAGGCTCCTCTTTGAAATACACAGGATAGCAGTTTGTCTTCTCAAACTTCCTTGCAGACTCCACCTCTACAGAGTACCAGCAAGAGATTCAAGGTTGGTGTACTTCCAAAGTTTGACCACCAAGGAAACATGCACACCTTTTTAAGACTATACAAGATGGCAACAGTAGGACCGCCAGACACTGAGAAAGCATACCTAATTATTAATCTACTTGATCCTATGAGTAGAGATATAATCATGCCAAGTCTTCCTGCTGGCAATATTATATACCAGGACGCCAGAAGTGCCATTCTGAGAGAATTTGTAAGTACTGTTTGCATGATAGAAAACAATGATCTCTTCTCTGATAATGAGTTTAAGACCAACAAGATGCTTTCCAAATTTGCTGACAAATTTTATCACAAAGCCCAAGTCTTCCTAGGAGCTGGTGCAATGGTGGAACATAACGCCAAGTTGGCAATGAAGAACACTGTAAACCTTTATCAGGAACTTTATTGGGCAATGAACCTCTTCCTGGGTCAAGAGTTTACCATGGTGCAGATGTTGGACTATCTCTGCTGTTTGGAAGCCACCCACAATGCGCCCAATAAGGAAAACCCCAAATATATTTGTCCTGTTGACACTAGCACACCAGCAACCAATAGTACCAAATTACGCCAAACTCAAGAGAGATAAATTCCTCTCACATATATTACTTGATACTGCTGTTGGAATAAGGGACACTATGCCACCAAATGCCCTAATGGATAAAAGGTGCACGTGTTTTACGTCCCTACTGAAGAACAGGGAAAAGACCAAGCTCAGTAGAAGAGGGATATTCTACTGATCTTGAAATCAACATCCCTCCCAATAAACCAGTTATGCTAGTCTCTCCGCCAGTGCTTTGCAACAACGTTGCAACTGCCGCGCCGGCCAATCCTAGTCTGCCATGCCTTGAAAAAACTGATGTGATCACTACTGAGTTATTTGTCAAGGATGAGCCCTTTAATCCCCTTCATCAAGTTGTTTCAAATTATGTTTGTGCTGTCTTAACCCAAAGTCAAAAAACGGCCTTGGAGGAAGAAGAAGAGGCCATAGTAGCCCAGCCATACATACAGCAAATTATGGAGATGAATTCAGGTGAACCTCTTTGATCTGAAGATACCCCCTGTTTGGAAAATGTCAGTATTGCGCTGCCTTTCAAAGAAATGGCAAGTCACTACTCAGTGTTATTGATTCTTTGATGCAGTTTGTTGAAGCATCAAATAATCCTTCAATACACTTAGTAAACAAAAATTCTATCTATTCTGATTGCATGTATTGTGACATTTTGGTCAACAAAGTCAAGTTCCGAGCCATAATTGGCAGTGGCGCTCCGGTCAATATAGTGTCCACCACTTTGGTTAAACAACTGAAAATAGCGCCCAATGTAGACTATTATAAACAATATGGCAATGCGGGACCACCACCCACTGTTTCCCAAAGAATGTAAAGTGCATTGCCCTTATGATTTGGATCTCTTGCAGTCTTCTCTCCTGCAATTGTGTTTCCCCACAGAGATTTTGACATCCTCATAGGCACTCAATTTATGCAGAACTTTGGTGCCAAGATTGATTTTCAAGAGAATGTCCAGGAAATCCTAGGTCAGAAGTTACCCATATACTATACACTGGATGGTATAATTCCTGAGACTAAAAGGTGCAACTACATAAATATTGTGTATCAGGATGGCATCATACAAGTGCAGTTTTACCAAAGCGGAAAAAAGATTTCAATGTCGCCTACCCAGATTGAGGAGAACAAGGAATTCCCTTAAGAGCATATAAGACTTATGAGATAAAGCCAGGTGACCAGCATATTCTTGAGACCAAATCAACACTCAAAATTCCTGAAGGGCTATATGGTGAGATTGAACAGCCATACCAAAGATCTTGTCTAGAACCATCAATATGCCCAGGAATAGTTATTCCTGGTCACAAGTAAATCTAAGTATTAGCAGCTAACCTCACTGCTAATATAATTAATGTCAAAAAGGACAGTTCATTGTGTTTCTCCATCTTTTGCCCTCTGAGGAAATTGCCAAATTTGAGAATTTTGGAAGTCTAGCAGACATGGGACTACCTGATACTAAACCACCGGTATGCCCAGTTATTCCTAAAGAGACTCTTTTGGGATTATCTACTTCAGAACAAGATGCTGTACTGGAGCTATTTGAGAAATACAAGTCTATCTTTGCCAAGGACAAGTTTGACTTAGGCTGCGCAAAAAATGTTCAGCATCACATTGATACTGAAGACACGCCACCCATATAAATGAGACCCATAAGAAGATCCAAGGCAGCAAATGAAGTTTTTATAGACAAAGTAACAAAGCTCTTGAAAACAGGCATGTTGGTACCCAGCTGCAGTCCTTGGGCATCACCAATTCTTATTGTAAAGAAGAAAGCCGGCTCCAACCAAGTGGTCATTGACTATAGGAGATTAAACCTTATTACCAAAGACAATTCATATCCCCTACCTTGTATTGACAATGCTTTAGACCAGTGTAAAGGGTCTGGATGGACAAGCATTCTGGCTACTGCCAACCTACTTAACATCCAGCCATTGCCCAATTTAGTCATCTTCCAATATACTGTTTGACATACCAAGAATGGTAACCAAGCAATATCACCTGACTGTCCAAGTATCCAGTGGCTTGAACCCATCCGGCACATGATCAACCCCTAGGTTTGATCCAACTAAATCTCTACCACAGTCAAATCTATATAAGTCTAAAGTATTATCCAATAAAATATACTTCTCTTCTTTCTTAATTCCATATTTGAAGCTTCCCCAAAAGGCGCTCCTTATCACTGGTAGCAGCTACGGTTTTTTGACCACGCCCATGAGAGAGAAAATGACTGACCGAAAACCACCCACCTTTGCCCACGTACTCAACCAGGCCACATCCTAAAATACCTGGAAGACGTACTTCTGCGCCAACATTATTGATGAGGATATACCTAGTGGATGCACTGTATTTGAAGGTCTGGTCATGCCCAAAGCATGCACCAAGATTATTCAATACAGTTGCTCTCTCCAACCACAAAAAAATGCAATAAAACTTTTTACAGGTGAAGTTATCAATGTCAAATACATGGTATTGACAAGTTCTTTGGTAAAAACAAGGAAAACATCATCAACTGACTAGACCACTCAGCCGCTAAACTCCGCGCCACCCACATCCCCCATGAAAAATGGGTCCAGGAAGCCAGCAAGTGCCTGTACAAGGCCGCAGCTAACTGGTTTGCCACCTGGGTCAGCTCACAAACTGACAACCAGCTTGACAACTGGGAAGAGTTCAAAGCAGACATCACCCACAATTTCCATATCACCAAATCCCTCCAAGACATCACAATACAGCTCAGTGACCTTCCTCAGAAGACCACTATTGCAGCTTACGCCAATGAATTCAAGGAAATACGCCATAAAATCCAAAACCCAGAACAAGCTGACAACATTCACACTAGAGCCTCATTCATCATCAGAATGAAACCCTCTGTTGCTGCCCTCATCCACCCAGAGGCTAACACCTCCAAGCCCGCACTCATTGCAGAAGCCAAATGCGCAGAAAAACGCGCAAACATGGAATATGCCGCACACAACAGCAACCACGCCTCAAATGGCAATGGTAGAGAAAACTTCAATGGAAATAAACGCCAAAATACCAACCATAACAACAGCAACTCCAATTGCAATAATGGCAATTGCAGCCAAAGCACAAACCGCTCCTGTCCCAAGAAAGAGAACACCACCAAGTTAACAATGCTGAAGTAGCAACCCGCTATGAATCTGACCCCACATTCTCTGACCTCAAAGGTCTTGAAACAGAGGAACAGGGAAAAGAGGAGGGGGAACAGGCTTAAGTGCCCCTGTCTCCCCCCAACTTGACAAGAAGAAGTACCAAGGCACAAACTTTGCTACTAGCATTCCCCATGTCCTGCAATCCTCCATTTTTATGAACTTAAAAATAAAATATTGCTCACAACTTCTTGTCAATCCATGCACTTACAAATCTCATACACATAAAATTTTATTTGACTCTGGTGCACAAAACACTATGGTTAGCAAACCCTTTGTAACCAAGTAAAAAATACCAGTTGTCAAATCCAACTTCAAATATGCCAGAATGGCAGATAAATCAAAGGTTCTACTCAAAGGCAAAACAACTCCCTTCAGAATTGACCTCCAAGGCAAAAAAACGTCCATCAAAGGACTTGTCATGAACAACATAAACTACGGCATTGTAGGAGGCATGGACTGGTTCACCCAAGTGAATCCCAGCATATGTTGGAAAACAAAAACATACAATAAAATGCAATGGAGTCAATTTCAACATTCTCAAAGAACCCAACGACCTCATTCTAAGAGACACAATATTTTGTCCAAGTCATAAATCAGGATAAATCTGAACATCTAACCAAAGACAGTACCCTCCACATAATGAGGTACTCCAAATTTAATAATATACAAACACAAAAGATCCAATGCCCAGAACTTGCAGCACTCCTAAATGAATATGCTCACATATTCAAAGAGGAACTCACCAAGCTACTCCTTGAACAAGAGGTAAAACATGGCATCAACTTATGTAAAGCCATGCCTAAACCTGCACCCCTCTACAGACTCTCTCCCATGGAGACCCAAACCCTCAAAACACACATTGCAGACAACTTAGCTCAAGGCTTCATCTGCCCATCTGAATTGCCATGGGGGGCAGCAGTATTTTTTGTAAAGAAAAAGGAAGGCGTTCCACGTCTAGTAACTAACTATAGAGCTTTTTAATGTAAGCACAGTAAAGAATAAATACCCTCTTCCACTTATAGAGGATCTGTTTGCAAGACTCTCAGGTGCCAAACCTTTCTCCAAAATTGATCTCACTTCAGGGTACAACCAGGTTGAAGTAAAGTAAAAGGACATACCAAAAACTGTTTTCTGTACGCAATTTGGATCCTTCAAATGTAGAGTAATGAACTTTGGGATGACCAACGCTCCCACAACGTTTGTCACCATGATAAACCAAGCACTAAATGGTCTCTCAAACACATTATGCTACCTTGACAATATCATCATATTCTCAAAAACCAAAGAGGAACACCTCACGCATGTCCGCAAGACACTCAATTGACTCACAAAGCACAAACTTTACGCAAAACCAAGTAAGTGCCAATTTATGGAAAAGGAACTCCTGTTCTTGGGCCACATTGTCTCTGACGGTGGCATCAAAGCAGATCCAGACAAAATTAAAGCCATAAATAACATGCAACGTCCTACCTCTGTGAAACAAGTTAGATGCTTTCTTGGTAAGGTAGCTTACCTAAGGAAAAACATCAAAGACTGTGGAAAACTAACCGCACCAATCAATGACTTAACCAAGGGTAATGCCAAAAAGAAATTCATCTGGACTCCAGAATGTGACAAGAATTTCCATTTATTAAAACAAGCTTTGATCAAAGCACCAATCTTGCAATACCCTAACAATAACAGGTGCTACAAGCTCAAGTCAGATGTCAGCAATACAGCCATTGGTGCTATTCTGCGGATCTGCCAGCCCAGGCAGCAAGACTTCCTGCCAGTATGTTACAAAAGCAGAAAATTGACTAATACTGAGCAGAGATCCCCAATACACGACAAGGAATTGCTAGCAATATACCACACTTGCAAGAAATAGAGATGTTACTTGGAAGGAGATTTAAACGTCCAAGTACTAACTGACCATAAATCCTTAATATATTTCAAAACTCAGAACACACTGGCACGGCGGCAAGCCAAATGGATGCCCTTGCTGGAACAGCTTAACCTGGACATCCAGTACAAAAAGGGGGCAGAGCTGGTCACAGCCAATGCTCTCTCTAGACTATGTCAGCCTAGAGAGGATCACCCTGACCACCTGGACCCTGACTGGCCAAACCTGTACAACACTGAGTATAAAACCAAAGGGAAAGACCCCTCAACATATCAACTGACCCAAAATACATTAGTGAGAAATGAAAACTACTTCCATGTATCAAATGTCACTGTATACCAAATTATTAATGACAAACATATCCTGTACATCCCACTTGCACAAAGAGTTGACACCATACTAAGACATCACCGCCTGCTAGGCCATACAAAGGCTAACAACCTATACCTCACACTAAAAGAGATAGTATGGTGGCCCAACCTCAAGCAGGATATAGTTGATTTTATGAAAAAGTGCACAGTGTACAAGAAATACACCAGTACAAAGGCTCCTCAGCCAACGGTTAACCCAGTACCAGACCCTGAACCATTTGAGGTTTGGTGGCTAGATGTAGTGGGGCCCTTCCCAGAAACAAAGACAAACCAAAATTTCTTAATTGTAGCTATTGACTTTGCCACATGCTGGCCCATCTGCTGGGTAACAAAAGATCACAAGGCAGAAACAATAAATTGATTCATCAATAAAGTAATCATAGCAGACTACGGCAAGCCAGACTAAATCATAACAGATGGAGCAAAAGAGTTAACAGGCCACGTAGTAAACAACAATCTAAAAACAAAAAGCATCAAACACTCCACAACCTCGCCCTACAGGCCACAGGCCAACAGCAGAGTTGAACGCCTGAACATCAGCCTCATCAGAAACCTGGAGAAAATAATGGATGGCAAAGCCAAAGACACATGGCCACTATACGTGAAACATGCATTATTAATATCCCAAGTCTGCACTAACCAAGGGACAGGCTATTCACTGTTTGAGTTAACCTACAAGTACAAACTGGAAATAATCACCTGCAACAAACAACCCTACATAAAGATCCCCCCCAGGAAACCTCCCACAGTAGAGCAAGCACCAAACCTACAACACATTTGCCTCAAAGCAAAAATAGCTGAAATGAAGAGGCTCAAGACACAAAAGGTAACCTCACAGAGGAACCACTTCCCATCAACTCCACTGTCTGGATTCTAGCTGGCAACAGAAAGAAACTAGACTCAGCACACAGGGGACTAGGAAGAGTCATTAAATACAGACCAGAGCACAACACTTACCTAGTGAAATTCCAAAGTGCCAAAAATCCAATTATCAAGAAATACCACAGAACCCGTCTCTGCCTCAGCAAAGAAGAGCATTTAACCAGACTGGTTCCAACTAGTAAACAACTACAGGAGCATCAGGCGGCAGCCGTTAAGACAAAGCCCCCTCCTGATATCTTTTGACGTGTTGAAGACTTCTGTGCCAAGTATCTTCTTAGCTGAACATTGTACAAGGTCTTCATGTACTCCTTTTCAAGTGCCCTGGTATCTGAAGAGTTGCTTTTGGTATTGCTGATAACACTGTGGTTGTCTGCCATCTTCTTCTTTCTGTATTGTCAAGTCAAGTGGGGGAAATGTGAAATCCCTGGCTTTTTGACTTGACAATTCAGCCATCAATCTTTTGATTGGAATTTAAAAAGATATTTGGAATAAATTGATGTTTGGCGCAAACATTGATGCATTGGCCAAATTGGTGTCACTTAAGCCAAAGTGCTCCAAGAATTAAGAATGATTCTTCCTGACCCAAAATCAATAGACCAGTCTGCCTAAATCCAATCTGAAATAAGTATCCACTTTGATCAATCCAGCAGTGCAGCAACACCACCCCAAAATATCCAAGTGCTCCATAGGAGCTGAAAACTTGGTCACTAATGCACTTTTAGGTGCTTATCCCAAACATCATAACCACAATAATGGTTGATTCATGGGTTAACCCAGTTCTGACTATATTAGCTGGGGTTGAACCCCAAAAAACTCCTTTATATATTTTTCATGTGCTATATTATTATACTCTGCAATGGAGTGGATCCCACTCATAGGGCATGGAATGGATGGACTGGTTTTCAGGAAGAAAGCCACAATAGCAGCTTTACATTGCAGCTGGCATCACGCTTGCCTTAGTACAAGGTCAGGAGCAGAAATGATGCAATAACAATGACTCTGCAATGGAGCATTGGGCAAGATGTCTTTTTGGTAACACTATCCAGTAAAGCCCCAATACCTAGGCCAGTCCAGACCTAGATTCTTGGGTCAACTGCCCATGAATAACAATCCTATAAAAGGATATTTTTCTAACAATAATAAAGATTCAACTCTTGCTCTCTTCAACTTTATTCTTTATTAAGGTTTATCTGTGTTTAAAGATAGTAAGACTATGTTTTGGTCTGCCTAGATAGGTAAAAGGTATTTTTGAAGTTATTAACTGTGTATTGAATCCTTAGTCTTCATATAAGGAGCCAATACTCTCTTCCCCTACAATGAACCTATCAACTCTCTTCTTCCCAAAGTTGAGAAGCCTGCTGGGGGATTCAAACCCCCAACCACCCATCAGGGCAGGCAAGGGCTAATTCAAACTGCCCTGGCCTATTTGGGCAGTTCAAATTGACCCAAGACCGGGTCCTGACCTGGGGCCAGTTTAAACACTGGTCCAGGGAAGCTTGCAGCTCCCATTGGCATTGGGTGACCCAGCCCCAATACTAAAATTGGGCTGGGAGCACCCAATGCCGCTCTAAATAAGATCTGCTGGGTTCTGCAGCAGATCTGCTTGATAAAAAATCTGCTGCAGAATGCAACCAGCAGATTTGAAAAATGCTAGTTCCTGCTGCTGCTCCTGTTTCCCTTGCCACCAATTGCACTGAGGTGCTAAAAAATAACCTTGCAGCAACTGAGGTTGCTGGTAATGCAGCCAATAAATTGGCTAGGCACAGCACCTCAGTTAAGCTGCAGGATTAAAATTACCTACAGGTTGTGATCAAATTAAAAATAATCACCAATCAACAGGCACAGATCCAAAACCTGAAGAATTAATTAGTACTGCCCCAACCCCATGCTCTAACCAAGTAAAATCTCATAATGATGGAGCCAGCCAATTATCTGCCAGCTTCTAAAAAATTCCCCTGATCAGACCAAGCCACCCATATCCCAATCCTCACTTCCCAATCTGCTCCCCATTACTTCCCAGAAGCCAGTACCCAAGAGTTGGAACATTAAGGGCTCACCAAAAGTAGGAAGTAATATTTTCCAAGGTAGACCAGATGAGTGGTAAAAAACCACTTCCCCACACTTAAATCAAGTGCAGACAACACAAATAAAGTGAATGAATCTTTAAGTTTTGTTTGCTTTATTAGGATTTCAATTTATACACCACTTGAGAAGAAGTCAAACCAGAAGACTAGAGTACCATCCTAGAAATACACCCATGGACTACCAACCAGGTCCAGATCCTGGAATGGCTGGCATTCCCTATGACTCCCCTGCTCCTCCTATCCCTACAACCAAAGTAGAGCTGGGATGGTCATCCTGACCATCCTCAGTCTGGCCAAAGTTGTCATTCCCAATCTTGGTGCCTACTGTCCCTTAGCCGCTGGATTGCTTTACCCAACCTGTTCTGCTCTATTTCTCTACTGGGCCCTTATTACAAGTTATCTGGGTGGATTAAGCTCCCCTTTGATGCCTTGGTACATGACAGTCTCCAGCCATGACACAACTGGTCTGCCTGGACCCAGTATCCTTCAGTGGAGTTTACTGTGTAAACTCCACTGATCTTGTTTGGGATGTCCTGGCAACGCTCCCATTCAAGAACATACTGGAGATGGGCCGGGCCCATGCAGCTTCTTGCTTCTGCTTCCCAGTGGAGCATTCACTCTATTACCTCCTTGAGAACTTTGGGTGTGCAGTTGGGAAATTGGCTGTTGCTGACGCAACAGATGTAAATAAGACAAAAATCCTCCTTGCCGACTTCAATTTGGCCTGGAGCGCCAATGAGACTAGGCTCCCTGCAGCTATGGAGCTGACTTTTTCTAAAACAAAACATGAGAAGAAGATTAGCACTGTGTTCAATAAGCTGTGTGAGTTTACTGAAGCCTTTTCTGGGCAAAGGCTTCACCTTGTGGTTTACCTTGGATATCTCTTCTACTTCAGGATGGGTGCAAACGTTGAGGACCTGGACAGGGTTCTTCTCAGGATCAATGAGGCCAGGCTCTCCCTGGATGGGAAGAAGGTCCCCCTGGGTACAACTTGGTTGACCACGTAATCCAAGACGCCCTGGTCCTGGCAGGAATCTATGGGTTTGCAGCCCCACCAGAGAAGTTGCTCCTTCATTCTCACCTAGCAATACTCCTTTTTACCAGCCGCCGTGAATATTTTAATCAGGGTTTATCCACCTTCTACCGTGTGGCAGTGGAGGTTGTGTACCACCTCCATTACAGGGTGGGTACATACCAAAGAATCCATTACAGGTGCTCTTAATATATTCTATATTCCAATAAATTTATTTACACTTTAAATTATTTTATTTATAATAATTTTTATAATTTTTATTTTAGCAAACAAGCTTTGCAAAATAACTCCTGGAGATGGTTTTCATAAAAGCATAATAATATATGTTAATAAAATATACTTCTAATTTTTACATTTTACATTTAATTTTTTTAATTCCATTTTTATATTTATTTGATAAGATTGATATAAATATATTCACGTAATCAAGTATCAAGTGTTTGGAATAGCCTCAGATGCCATAATAAAAGAATTAATATAAAATAAATAAATTACTAACCTTCATTGATGATCATGCTGAATGTGATTGTGGGCTTAGAAGCTTCTAAATATAAAATAATAATTAATAAATCTTAAATAGTAAATTAGAGAATATAAAAAAGTTGGACATACTAAGCCTTTAGTTGATTGGCTATATGGCAAGGCACACAGGGATGAACAAATCAGCGTGGCCATAGAATTTGGCCATGGTCTCATCTGGGAGGGTGTGGATCCCGACCTGCAGCAAATCAAATAGGTCCTCAGTCCCAGTTGGGGTTCTTCACTTGACAACTTGCTTAAGCCACCCAAAGACTTCCTCAATGGGATTTAGGAAGGGAAAATAGGCTGGGAGGAAGAGAAGGTGTAAATTTGCTGTGGCCAATTGCTGGGGGCCCACAGCAATGCTGGTGTCAATTGATGGAAATTCTTCAAGAATATCTGCCACCTTATGGAGACCAACATTATCCAGCACAATTACATTGGTGAAGCCCAGGCTTATTCACATCAGGTGTTTCTGGACCAATCAGAGGAATGATAGAAAGGTACAGCTGTTGTGAGATCCCAATATCATTTGATACAGCTCAACCCCCTTTGGACCGAGGAGAGCCACCATTGAATAGGCTGTGGCGCTGACTGCAGCACGCTGAGCTACCCCGTCATTTGAGCCTTTGGGGACATAGTCATATGTATTGCGCATTGACAAGGCAAAAGCTGATTTGTTAATGTAGTGGAATTTGATTATCCCCTTGGCTTTGAGGGCAGTGTACGCCTCTGCATATTTTTTCCGGACATCAATGTTGGAAGGACTGTTTTCTATTGTAGGGAGATAACCCAAGTTTTCCCATGAAAACTGCATACCTTTTTACCAAATGATGATAAAAAAATTGAGGCCTCAACCTCAAAAGTAGATTTAACCATGGCCTGTATATTTGCCAGTTCAAGATGGCAATCTTGGGGTATCCACTGGCAGAAAGCCCCATTTGTGCTCCTTGGTGAGCATGGTGAAAACACACAAGGATTTCTCCGCAGCAAGGACTTGGCCAGTATTAATGAAGGTGTTGAATACCTTGCTGGCGTACTTGGGATCCACCCCAACAAGAGCCGCAGCTGCCTTATAATCACCCAATTCCCGCATTAGCTTAAGAAGGATGATGCGTTTGATGTCAGGGATGCGCTTCTGGGCGGGCTTTTTAGCAGTGGGGATTGACTTGTTGGTATTGGGCACAACACAGGACATGAGTACCTTGGTGTAGAAGGCTGCAACCTTTTTGAGCACTAAATGTCCCTCATAAGTTCTGAAGAACTCAGGCTCCTTGTCAACTTCCTGATTACCATCACTGACGTAGGGCTTGTAGCTAGTATCAAGTACAGGCTTCATCTTCTCCAGCATGGCTGACGGGACCAACTCTTACCGATACACAACGTCAAACACATACAAAGTAAGTTCTACCTCCTTGTTTCTAACTTTCTTTGTAGTGGTAACCTTGGTGGGCTTTTGGGTCAGTTTGGGGACCCAAGGTTTTATGCTCCGCACCATAGCAGCCTGTGCTCCTTGAACTGGCTGTGTCAGTGCAGCGTCAGTACAAACTCTCCTCTCCTGTCTCCTTCCTGAGTAGACATTTGGGTTGCACTAACTCTGTTCTTTGATCTGCGGCGCACAACAGGTGCATTGGTACTCTGTTGTTGTGTTCCTTCCACTTTGAGAATTTAATAAAATATCAAATAAATTTCAATTAAGTTACCCCCTAATTTTAATTTTTGCTTTTATATGAATATGGATATTTGATTAATATTTTTTTCCATCCAATATCCCAATTATAGATTTTTTATTTCTTAATTAGTTGTGTCAAGATTTTGGGGTCTTGAGGAAATATCTTTATTATTCATTGTATTAGGGATGTTGATATAGATTATATGAGTACAATTTTTGCTACCAATTGGGTCTAGGTGAGGCTACAGCCTGGCAATATCCCAAGTCCATAGGAGAAAACACACAGGTCTGCAAGTAAATGGCGGTGCGTTCTACTTGGATACTTCTGACTACTAGGCATTGGCTAGTAATGATACAACAATAGAGATCCTTTAATCTCTATCTTCAAGGGTGATTATTCTGCTCAATCTCTAATCAGGAGAGCACCTTATATAGGGTGGATAAGCCATCTTGCCAGATTATAATATGTCACTTTCAACTCTTACTAGTCAGTTTATCTGTTCCCTGGACTGCTAGTTTCAGCCCCCAGAGTTAGGCAACCATGCCAGTCTGGCATGGGACTTCAATAGATTCCAGACCTCAGCTTATCTCATCAGCATACTGGCAATATCTTGTTTGTGGTTTATGGATATGCAAGTTTAGTTACCTTTTCAACTGGGTTCTTGCATAGTGCATTATTCTTTTTAAATGACTTTCTATATTGGTCATAGAATTTGAGGTGTCTCCAAGCGCAAATGTTTGGCAAGAGCCATCTTGCATTATTATCCTTGGGTATCTCATCTTATTTGCTGTGGGATGTTCTGTGCTTGTGGTTGGGAATCATCAAGCTTATCCAATCAGGTTTGATCTAATGGGAGGACCAGTATTGGATCAGGATCAATCTTTGAATTAATATTAAATGTACTGATTAGCCAAAGCCAGGAGCAGGATTAGCTGATGTTTCTTTAAGCTGGCCAGCTGTATGACAATTGGTTGTCTAACCAATCTGCCAGGGGAATAATGGTCAAGCCTACCATATTATTCTGGAGTTCTGACAAGTTTTTTCTGGTTTTACAACGCCCATTTTAGAACACCCAACCTAATTTCCACCCATTTTCCCAGATTTTACGCTAAATTAAGCACCCAAAACAATATTTTAAAATTTTATTTTTCAGATCTTGAGGTTCATTTTAGATACCTTGATATCCTTCTTGATTAAAATCCATTGCACACAACATTTTAGTGATTTTGTTTACATAGTAAGTTACTATTTGTTTCAGTTTTGGGTTGGGATTTGACTCACCACGCTTGGGTGTATTTTTTTACCAATTCACATAGTAAACATATGTACATCAAAAGTCAACTCACACCATTTTGTTTGTGAATCAATGTATTTTAGATTATATTTTGAATAGTTTTTCTTTGCGTGTGAGCACTTCTTTGCTGTGTTGACCCATTTTTCCCATTAACACCAAAAATCCCTATTAACAGTGTCATAGCCGGATGTAGTATCAAACCAAGGTGCCATGGTTGGGGTCCACCCTTCAGGGTATCTCAACACCAATGCCCAATACAAGAAGGACAAGGAGCAAGACAAGTACAGCATACCAGCTGCAAGTGGACGGTAAGCACCAAGATGAGGTACTACAACCTAAGCAGAGGGTTGTAGGATTGAAGGGGGAGGTATGAAGCTGCTGGTCTGTCCAGGGCTGAGCCCTGGCTGGTAGTCCATTGCTATAGGTTATACTAGTTCTACTAGGTAAAGTGCTGGAGACTGAGCTGGTTGATTTGGGATTGTTTAAGGTGATAAAAGAATATGGGAAAGAAAGACAAAGACTACTCTATGAACCATACACTTTATTAAACGTTGTCTGTGTCTGTCTTGATTGTAGGGAAGTGGGTTTTATACCACTCATCTGGTCTTGCTTGGAAGCAACTACTGGAAGCTTCCTGGGGAGCTCTAGTAGTCCATTCTTTGGTCACAGGTACTTTGGGTGAGGAGGGGGAATTCTTGAGAACAGGGTAATGATCCCAAGAATCTTGGACTGGGTTGGAGAAGGGAAGTTCACTGGGTCTGGGCCATTGGATTGGTTGGTTGACTCATGGATGGGGGCTGTACTGGGAACTTGGTTTGGCTCATCTGGTTTCACCTTTAAATCAGCCAGATTGCTAGAAGTTGATTGGTGGCTAATTATACCAAGTTCAATTATTTGGGGCTGGGCTTGCTTGGCAGTTTGGACTTGCTTAGAGGGATTTTCATCTGCAGGTGAATATTCCTGGCTGAGTAGCTTCTCTTCACTTCTTGAACCAATGAAATGATTGGAAACTCCAGATGATGTGGGGGTTGCATTGGCTTGGGATTCTTCTCCAACAGGCTTTATTTGATTGGGAGTGGGTTCTGGATCATCCTCCTGCAAGTGATGTTTCATCACATCAGTGGGTGTAATTGCATCATTTTTGGAGTTTGGCTGCAAGGTGGAATGTGAATCAGGACTGGGTAGTAGAACTGGAGTAGGAACTTTGTTTTTGGTGGGACTGGTAGGCTGGGCTCAAACTTGAAACAATTCATTTGTCAAGTTATTCAGCAAACCCGGTTGATACTGGATCTGCTGAATGACCCAGAAAAAATTATTGATTTTAAGTTTAGAGCCACCCAGCTCATTTGTAGCATTGGAGCTAGTGGCTCTGCTACTGTTGAGGGCTGCTAGCCCCCCTTGGTCAGTTTGCAAATTGGCCCTTGTTAATTCAACAGCTTTTGCTATTGAAAGCAAATTAAAACCAATCTCTCTTTCAATTGTCGGTTTCCACCTGCCCTGGTGGCTCAAGTGGGGTTCAATTCCTCCAGCGGGTTTGTGCAGTTGCCTGTGTTTTTGTTTAACATAGGAGGACGCGGGTCTAAACCCAGTAGTTGACTTCCTGGACTTGCTGGCCCTCACAAACAGAGTGTATATTTTAACCTGATAGTTGGAATTTGCTTAAATCTGAAATCACTTTGTTTAAATCTGAGGTATTTTTGGTTGTTGTCATAGCTTTTAAAGCTACTGTAAATTAACAAAACAAAGCCAAATGGATGGAATAATATGCAAAATATTTATTTTTTAATATTTATTTATTTGTTGTAGATGAATGATGTAAATATTTTATATTTTAAAAGTAGATATATATAAGAGAGCAAAAAATTTGAATTTAAATTTAATGAGCTTTATTGGTGATGTGATTGGTGGAATTCCAGGACATTGCATTGAACTAGACTAGTAGTTTCTATTGCCAATGTGTATGTTGACATGGCTCCTATACTATATAGCTTGTGGCAGCTTGAGTATGAGAGCACTGTGATACAATTGGCCAAAAGGATCTTTTCTAGTGGAGCTGATATTTCATATGTGGCAGCAAGAATACCTGCTTCCTGAATAATGTGCTCTAATGAGCTGTACCCAGACACAATTCATTCTCCATCTAGTAAATGTCAAATTTTGTCCAGTTTATTATTATGTCTAGTGTGTTGCAAGCCTCTGCTTTAATCCCAATCATTATAACAAGATCTAGGTAAACAATTAAGTGAAGTTGCTACCCTGCAAGCAGGGCCAAGAACTCACAAAATTTATTATATAGGGTACTTCTTTTATTTTTTAGGGAGGTTTTTGCAAATGTTTTTTTCATGATCAGCGGGATTCAAGTCTCTTCAGAGCACCAGGAGGTCCCAAAGTCTCCAAGAACGCCCACAACACAGGGCAGGACAGCAGACAAACTGTAGGTAAGGCTGGTAACTTTTTCTTTAAAATTTTCTGGATATAGGATATTGTGTACTCTGGCATGAAACAGAACCAGAAATCTTCTTGTCCTCTCTCCCTTTTAGGTAAGCTATGATACAGCATAGTGTTGATGAAGTCCCAGACAAGGAGGACAAATAGCTTGTAGAAGTTGGGGGGCAGATCATATTCATCAAGGTGGATCTTTGGGGCCACAGCCAGAGCTGTAACCCACCATTCATTGTCTTTTGGCTTTGGTTGAATTTTGTTGAGTTTATTTTTGTTGATAGGGTAATTATGTTCTAAATTTTCTAGCATTTTGGATTAGACAGCTGGCATCAGAACCATATGGTGCCAAATATGGAGAACTTAGTTGCTGTAAAAAGTCTCAGTCACATGTGGTTTCAGTTTTTGTTGTAGTATGCCTTTGTGCTCATCTGTAAATAAAAATTTAGTATAATCTTTTTTGCTTTTTTTACCTTTTTCTATATCTTTACCTGTTGCCCCTTTGACAGGGGCTACTTCACAGGTCTTCTCAATTGCAGGTTGCTGGTCATCTTCTGTTGGCTTCTGCTTTTATTTTTTAGTTGCTCAAATATATTTGGATCCTTTGCCCAAGCCTCTGCAGTTGCAAACCTGTGATGATCCACATGGAGGCAGTTTGCAGGCAAGGGCTGATTTGGCTAAAATAAAGACTCGATGCTTGAAGTTAGAGAAGGGTAGTGGCCTAAGATAGGTAAATGTTGGTAGAAAAGTACAAAATCCCAGTTTAGTAGTAAACTTATGGATGCTAGAGCTGGAGGGTGTCCCATTCTAGTAGGTAACTTATTGCTTCTAGGGCTGGATGATGTCCTAACCTAGTAGGTAACTTAAGGCTACTAGGAAAGGATGAAGTCCCAATCTATTAGGTAACTTTTGGCTACTAGGAAAGGATAAAATCCCAACCTAGTAGGTAACTTATGGCTACTGGAAAATTATAGTGCTCCAATCTAGTAGGTAATATATGGCTGCTAGGAAAGGATGAGCTGAGATAGCTCTGAGATCCTTTGGCCACTTGCAGGAGGTCTGCAGGTGGCAAATATACTTAACTTATGGGTAAGGTTTCCCTGTCTATGTCTTCTTGATAGCTTTTAGGAGGTCTTAAAGCCACCAGAAAGGCATGAATATGCCCAGGAACATTAACAAGGTAGTTGCTTGGGGAAGCAGCTGCAGAACTTGGTAATGAATAGGTTTCTGGGAAGCAAAATTGGTTACTTTGTGACTAAAAGTTCAAACTAACCACTCAAGTGGGTAAAAACAACTGCACAGACATGAGGATTGTCTGTGGTTGATGGCCTAAAGTGGTGGTCACTGATGGGGGCCTGGTCAGACGCTAACTCACTTGTAGACTTATTGCCTAAGTCTGAAGTGTTAGTATGTATACTATAGAGAAAAATAGAGCCTCAATGGTTCATAGAGATGGACAGAACCTTGATGGTTCATGCAGAAAGACTGTAAGAAGACAGAGAAGGACTTGCAGAAGAAGTGGAAGAAAATAGTGAAAGACTAGCAGAAGCAGAAGAAGGAATGAGTAAAGGTTGTCAAAAGCAAACTAGGCGTTGAGTAGATAAGACTTGAAAATTTAAAGATAGAAAAGAAAAGAAGTAAAAAGAAGGAAATAATTAAAAAAAGAATTAAGAAAAAGAATTAAAATATAAAACAAGAAAAAACAGTTAAACAAAAATATAATGTGAATTTATTAGAAGATGATTGAGTAAAGGGAGGCAGGAGCAGACAGAAATGGTACAGGGAAACTCTGGGGACAAAGGCAAAAGTTTTGCCAAAACCATAGGAAAGAGCAAGAAGCAAGCAGCAGGCGGTTTCAAACTTCTCCAAGGGGGAAAAATGCAGGGAAACACAGAAAAACATTGAAGAAATTAAGGTGTGAAAACCCCTTAGTAAAACATAGTCAGAAGCAATCAAGTTTGCCCAGAGAAACGTGGCAGGAATTATGGCAATTCTGTTCAAAACGCAGAGCAAGTGTTTATCCAGAGCAAGACAATACCAATTTTAAACCAGGGTTAAGAGAAACTCATTTAGGGATTTTTTTGGCAAAATAGTTCAATACAGGCGTTTGGTTGGCTGTAGGCCAAAGCCTATTTGATTAAGGTTCTCAGTGGTTAAACTGAAGGAGTTAAGCCTAAAATATGAGGGAATGAATAGGGAAAGACGGGGTTTTAATTAGCTGAATTAAGTAAAAAGGTTTAATATATTATAAAATAAGGAAAACAGGATTTTTTAAGCCTGGAAAACCCAAAGTTCTGAGAAGGAGAAAGGGACTGAAACAAGGAACTATAAAAGGGAGAGCAGTCTGAAGCATGTCTGGGATTGAAAACAGTGGATTACAAAGGCCATAAGGACAGAGCTAGGAGCTAGGACAAAGTAGCAGGAGCCCAAGATAAAGGAATATGAGCCCAAGATAAAAAGCATGAGACCAAATAAGGAGCAGGAGTCCAAGACTAAGGAGCAGGAACCAAAGACCAAACACAAGTAGTCCAAGAAATAGTTGGAGGACTCCAAGTATTGGTAAAACCCTATTGTTTCCTATACCACCAGGACCATATAAAAGAAGGTTTTCAAGGGGATCTTCCTTCTTAAAGTTAATAAAAGCCTATTTATACCCCTACACATATTTCTAAGTGGTGAATTAGTTCCTATGAGTGAATTTCCTAACATCTTTTACCCTAGCCAAGGGGAAGAGGATACCTATTTCCAAAGATGTCAAAGGTTTGATACTAGTAAGACTTCCCAGGAAGAGTGGGAAAGGTTGACTAGATACCTTGAAATGACATATAGAGGAAGTGAATTTATTGGGTTTGAGCTTGTCAGACTCTTGAAAGATTGGTATCATCCCCCAGAGAGTCTAGCCCCAACTGAGGTCTAAGTACATGGAGGGGATGCTTGCCTGGTAATAGGAAAAGTATTGGAGGCATTTGCTGTGATGCAAGCCAAGTACAATCTTCCACTTAGCCACACACCCCAACTAGGAAATGGCAATCCCTTCCAGCTGGTCCCTGGCTTTGGCCCAGGACACACAAGGGGGACTGGTGAATAGGAACCCAACAATAGTGCTAGTAATTCTTCTAGGCATAGCGTGAGTGGGTGGTGTTTCAGCATGTCTTTAATGGCTAGATTAACTCCCTTTCTGAAGATAATGGCCTCTAATTCATCCTCCAGTTGGGTGCAAGTCTTCAGTTTAAGGAGCTCATCAATATAGGCTTGTATGGGGCAGTTCTCTTGTCAAATCTCTAACAGGGAGTTCAGTGCATATTATCTGATGTCTTGGTTGCTGCCAGTGCTTGTGAGTTTGGCCTCAAATCTTGAGTAGTCAAGAAAAAATTTGACATCTTCAGTGGTGGCTTTTCTGGACCAATCTAGCATGTCTCCTGACAGCATGGCAGCCACTCCCAAGACCTTCTTGATGTCACTGGGATAGGCATTGGTGTTGGCCTGGAAATGGAGGCAGAGGACTGGCATGGCTCAGTGAGCTTCTTCTAGGGTGAGTTTGCCCATCTGGGGCATGTCCACCTTGGTTGTGGTATGGTTTAATATCATATTTTGTACTTGTGATGTGGCTGGATTCTTGGATTCTGCACCAAGTGCAGGATCTTTCAGTTCTTTAGTGGGTTGGTTCTTTATCCATGAGAGTATCAAGGAGGTAATTGTCTTATGGGCATAATAAGTGATTATCACAAAAAAGCATATAAGTAGCCCTAAGTTTTAACAACATCTTGGGGCCCAGGTTACCATGTTTGTAAAAGATTGTCATAATGTCAGGAAGCCAGTCATAGGAAGAGGTATTAGGGGACTCATGGCGGGGTACTGCCGGGCCAGTGGGTAATACCCACCATAGGATGGGTGCTAACTCAATAATATAGGATACAGATTGCCCAACTAAAGATCAGGGATTGGATTTGGGTACCATAGAGTCCACCAATCCTGTCAAAGTAATGTAGAGTACTCCAAAAAGTTGGGTAGACATGGTCTTGGCGGCAGTAGGGAGTTTCATTGGATGATTAGGTCATAGGGTTAAGGGCAGAGATATGAGGACAAAGTATGCAGGCAGGTAATTGTACTTGACTTTGAACAATCTTGGCAGCCTCTTGTACCACTTTCCTTTGTGTCCTATAATTTTGGTCTCACTAGTCCTTACCAAGAGGTTGGCAATGAGTATCTTCTCCCAGTTAAACTCAGAGTAGGCGGTATTGGGCAGGTATTTGGTGAAATATACAGGTCTAAAGGGGGCTCCAGGGGGACGTTATAGTGCCAGAGGCAGGTCAGCAGGTTGGTCTCTAGAGGGGGCAGTCACCTAGTTGTCTACTTGGCCAGAGTTAAGATGAAAGATCACTAAAACTAAATAAGGTAAAAAAATTTAAACCAAAAGTTCATGAAACTTTATTATTAAAAATGACAATATGGTCATCCCCATACCTCCAGGGTTCTTATACCATGAGATTTTGCTTCTTTTATTTTTGCAGACTTCAGGACCATGGATAATTTGCTGGCAGGGCATGGATCTTGGCTTAGGGTTTTGAGGGCAGCAGATCCTGGTTGTACTGCTCTATTGAATAGAAGTGGCTATGCTTTTTTCTGCTGCTTCTGTTCACTAGGTCACCTGAGCTGGTCAATTGCATTGCCCATTATGGAAAAGAGATTGGTGGCAGCTGGTGCTCATTGGCAGGGATAGTAGTAGGCTTTGTCTTAACCTCCTTTAGGCAAGCCACAACCTCTGCGTAGATCTGGGTCTTCAGTGGCACAAGGTTGGCAGCAATTCAGTGACCATTTGGGGAATCTCCTTTAACAAGCTGGCAGGTTGCAGAGTAATTTAACAACTCAAGTTTGTGATTCAATGAGTTGACAGGTCCCTGTCCATCCTGGGTGACTTGATTTGTCTTAGGAGGGTCAGGGTTTGATTCTGGGGTTTTCAATGCTGATATTGAATTTTCAGTCTTGATACTTGGCAGGCTAGCAGGTTCCTGTCCCTCCTGATTAGAGCAAGGCATCTCCTGCAGACCAGGGCTTGGTCCAACTGGCAGTCTGACAGGTTTGTGTCTACGTTGGTTGGTGCAAGGCATTTTCTGAGGGCTGGGGTTTGATTCCCAGGTTTTCAATACAAGTATTGAAATGTCATTAATGACAAAAAGGTTTATTTGGCAAAATGTGGGAGTGGATGGGGCAAACTAGTTGGCAGACTGGGTTGTGGGGGGAGAACTTGATTGGCTGGGGGCTGGGCTTCAGTTGACTGGGATGATTGGCTAGGGGCTGTGGCAGCTGAAGTTCCTAGGGGCACATGATTATCTTGAGCGGCTTGGAGGAATTGAAGATATATGATATCATACTCAGACTCAGGGAGAACATTGATTGGCTTGTACACCAGGGATTTTCAAAGGGCAGCTTTAAATCAAGATATGATTGTCTACTGCTGTGGGTATTCAGGGCCATCTTGGTAAAAATGTCAGCAACTTTCTGATGGGAAAAAAGCATAGTGTGGTTGTGAGCTGCACTAACTACCTGGTTAAAGGTTGTGGGGTTGCGCTCTCAGATTGTGTCCCTGGTTTTGAAGAGCAACACATCTTCCAGGTGAAGATTGGCATGTCCAGCAGGGAAAATTGAGACGTTGTGGCAGTCTGCTTGGATTTTTTGGAGGCCACTTCAGCACACTCTATTTGATGATTCAGGAATATTCTGTATTTGGAATCAGCTGAGCTCCAGATGGCAAGCAGGTTGGAGAGAAATTTTCTGTACCAGTACCCATTAGTGTAACAGGACATGATTTGATAAAGTACAGTCCCTTTTGGGGAAGCTGCTAGGAATGCACCAATGACAGCGCCTTATGTTTCCTTTTTACCCTTGGGGGTGTTTTTTTGCCCAAATTGCCATAATCTTATTCTTGCAACAATAATTTATAATATGCTATAAAAATGACATTGTCCAAAATACTGGACAGGCAGTAGGTGATTGTGACATCAATAATGGGGTTATGTGGTAAATCAGAGCCACTATTCAACTCATTGGCCAGCCAATTGGTTAGAACAAGAACACTAACAACAAGCCCATGCATCCAGAGCTGTGCAGTGCCACAAGCAATGAAAATACTGTAGATCCCAAGTAGGCAACGGACCTCAGTTATTCAGAGGTAAAGGTCCCACTGGAAGAGGTCAAGCATGATGGGATAGGCATTTTGATCTGTGATTTAACCTGCTTCTTTGGCTTCTTGGTAAGCTTTTTTGTTCAGAGGCGCAGCACAGACACACAATGGGAAATCCTAACCTTAGTATTGGATTTATAATAAGCCTTGGGTTAGTTGGCAGGGACAGTGAAGTAATTACCTTGCGGCTCTGAATATAAAAATATCTACTAGTTGTGGCTAGATAGTTGCCAAAGTACGTGGAGACACAAAGACAAAAATGTGAATAGAACTTAAATTTTATTGGTTATAAAGATTGGGATTATATACTTTGTGGCTTTACCACAAAACAGTAAGAGGACGGTAAGATCACTTGCCACTGGCATGATTGGGGAACATGAGTTGCACAGAGAGAGGAAGATAAACAGCAGCATTTTCATCTATGAGGATCAACTCATTTTTAGGGGCAAAAGCAAAAGCAAGGGACTTGTCCTTAAAAGAACCCACCAAAGGGAAAATTGAAAGAGTGTTAATATGAGCATTCCCAATAGCTTTTTACTGCCTCTCTTCAATAGGGCTTATAATTCACGTCTTACCACTGCCTTGGTTTTGTAGGCAGGTGGCAATTCTGGCAAAAGTTAGTCCACTCTATTTGAGGCTCATTATCTCTTCAATTATTGCATTAGTTACAAGTTGTCATTTTTGGGGCCCACTAGGAATAACAGGATCCAGATTAGGCAGGACTTGATTTGATTGGCCCAAATTGTCAAACAATGATTGGATTGGGTTGGATGGGGCCACATTTGCCCAGTCTTTAAAATGTGGCATGGGCTTGGGTTGGGCTTTGTCTTGGGGGTCACCATACTAGCTATTTGAAAAGCCACCCAGGATGGGCCTGGTGACACATGAAACTCACCCTCACTATAAATTTATTTTAATTGGGTATAGATGGAAACCATAGTAGTTGCACTCCCTTGATCAGCAGCCTGAGCTTGGAATTGCTCCTGGTACTGCTCCTTGACAATATCAAAGTTATATTCACTTGTGAAACTCATTTCAAACAAAAACCAATAAAAATTCTATTAAAAACAGAAAAGCAAAGTGTTTTCAGAGTATTAATTTTATTTAAATATGTGCTCCTTTTTGAGACATGCTTTTATACATAAATGGCCAAATTTAGAAGCACATACATTGAAAATAATGCTGTGATTCCCTGAATATATTTTGGTGGATTCACCCCTGAAATCCACTATTTCTATTTTGAGTCCCAAAAATTAATCAATGTTAAAAAAAATGAGCTGTTTTGTATTTGCACTCATCAATTTTGTGTCTGAACCTTATTTTTTCTCTGTTTGTATCATTTTTGCTACAAACTCATTATCAAATTTGATGTAGAATACTTCAGGATGTGACTGGTTTGCATTTGTTTGGATGTGGGTTCCATGTGTTTTGTGTCTCATTTTAGGGATTTGATATTTGACTTTAATTTTATTGTGTGATTTACTATTTTTGTTTTCTGGCCCTAGATAAATGGAAATTTTATTGAGTGAATTGACCTTCAACAGGTTCCAGTTGAAATTTTTTGTGTGACTGAACCTATGCGCTTTAAACTGAATAATTTTTTTTATCTTAACAGGTTTGAAAACTACTGTATACTTGATTCATATTTTAATAAAGAAAATTTCACAACATTGTCTAGTTTTCAATCCTTTTATAGATTTAACTATCCTGACATCAGGTATAGTGAATTTCACTAGATAGGACATTAAATTAAGCCCTCAGATCAACTACCACAGTCTAAATCACAACATTATTTATAAAAAAATTAGTTCAAACCAAGTTTTTAAATGTAGCTCTTAATGAAAAACAGCTGCTCAGCCAATCAGATTCCTACAGACAATGTTCCCATCTTTCAGAGTCATGATCTAAAACTTCTGGATCTAGATAAGAGTGAGCAAAGTCAATTAGAGAAAGTTCCTGTTTCTTTTACTGCTACTTAATAATAAAATGTCTTTAAATGAAATTTTTTACTTGGCCACAATAGTTTAACTGCCACCCATCCTTGCTAAAATTTTCTGCTGCTTCTCAAGCTGGTGCCTGTTTGAGTTAAGTTATATGGGTAACATGATACAGTTTTGCTTCTAAAACTTGAGTTTCCCCTCCCTCTTCTAATTTTCTTTTTAACTGATAAACTTTGAATTCACATCCACTATATAAGTTCATATTTAGTTCTATTAAACTTTGTCCAATAAATAGAGTCCTTTATCAACCTTGTTTTCTTAAAAACCCAGTTTTAGTTTATGTCAGAAAATCTGCAGGCTGTGGTATTTTACCATTCATCAGATGATATTGTAATTTGGCTAACATTAGGAAAGTACAGAGAGCCTGTGAATTTGGCATAACCTGTGGCCCAGAATATTTTTGTTGTTGTCAGAAGTAGCAAGTCTGACAGGGTCTAGAGCCTGGAGGAATTGGGACGTTCTTCCTACTTCTGGATATAAGCTTATGATTTAGCTGTTATATTTTACTATAGATAATTATACTGTATGACAACAGTATCATCTTTGCTCTAATAATAAAAGATGGGAGAATAACATTAGGGAAATAGGACCTGGATCAATCATCAAGTCAGTACAGAATCATCAGTCTTTTATTCTAATAGACTGGCTTTAAGGTGACCTTCCTGTCCACGTTTTTCCAAGTTATCTTGAAATGATTAGTAGAGACCAAAGTAACATTAAGGCAACCTAACAGGGCCCAGTGGGGTTCCTGTTCATCAGTCCCCATTGTGTGTCCTGGGTCATAGCCAGGTACTGGCTGGAAGGAGTTGTCATTCCCTAGTAGAGGTAGGTGGCTAGCTTGAAGTTTCTCATTAGCTTGCATTACTGCAAACTCTTCCAATACTTTCACTATAACTAGGCAGGCATCTCCATCATGCACTTGTACTTCAGCTGATGCTAGTCCCTCTGTGGGCCTTTACTAATCCTTCAAAACCTAGTAAGCTCATTCCCAATAAATTCCCTCTACCTATCTGTCATCTTAAGGTGTCTAGTTAACCTTTTCCACTCCTCCTGGCAAGTTTTACTTGTGGCAAACCTTTGACAGCTTTGGCAGTAGGTGTCCTCCTCTCCTTGGCTAGGGTAGAAGATGTTGGGCAATTCACTCATAAGGACTATCTGTATTACTTGGAAATTTGGGCAGGGGTCAAAATGGGCTTTTATTTGCTTTCAGAAAGAAGCTCACTTTTAAAACCTTCTGGTATATAGCCCAGGGGTCAGAGAAACAATTGATATGTGCCATTACTTGGAGTCCTCCAACAATCTCTTGGACTCCTTGTATTTGGTCTTGGGCTCCTGCACCTTAGTCTTGAACTCTTTGAACTTGCTTGGGCTCCTGCTCATTATCCTAGGCTCCAGCTCCTTTATCTTGGGCTCATGAACCTTTATCTTGGTCTCCAGATCTCTGTATAGTCTTAGTGGCCTTGGTATTCCACTTGATTTAATCCCAGAAAAGCCTCAGATAGATCCCCCTTTTATAGCTCCTTGTTTTAGTCCCTGTTTTTTCTCAGATCTTTGATTTTCCAGGCTTAAACTATCCAGTTTTTTCTGCTCTATAATATATTAAATCTTTTAACTTACTTCATCCAATTAAAAACCAACTTTATCTGCTTCATTCCCTCACTTTTTAGGCTTAAACCCTTCATTTAAAGCCCTTAAAACAGTGATCAAACAAGCTTTGACCTGCAGCCAATCAAACGCCTGGATTGAAATATTTTGCCAAAACGTTTGCCCAAATAACCTGCTCTTGACCCTGGCTCAAACCCAGCGTTGTCTTGCCTGGGTTAAACATTTTCTCCATGTTTCAACCGGTTTTGCCGTGATTCCCATCACGTTTCTCCAAGCAAACTTGAGCGCCTCCAACTATGTTTTACTTAGGGGATTTTTGATCCCTAATTTCTACAACATTTCTCTGAGTTTCTCTGTGTTTTCCTTAGTATTTTAACCAATCAAAATTGCCTGCTGCTTGCTTCTTGCCTCACATAATTGTTTTGGCAAAACTCCAGCCTTGGCCCTCAAAGTTTCTCTGTCCTGTTTCTGGCTACTTTGGCATCTTCTTAATCAATCAATTCCTTATAAATAAACAGTCTATTAACTGTAAATTATTTCCTGCTTTATACTTATTTCTTTATATGATATTAATCTTAATCTTTTTATCATATCTTTTTGGCAGTTCACTTAATCCTTTTAACTTCTTCTTACTTATCATTAATCTTATTTCCAACAGTCCAAGTCCATCATTCTTGCTCCTTCATATACTTCTACTGGTCCTTCCCAACCAAATTCCAGTTTTTCAGCTAGTCCTGCTCCATGATCTTCTAGCCCTTCATCTATTTTTTCTCAAGTTCTTCAGCTAAACCTCACTATGAATCACTTAGGTTCTAATCCTCACTATGAACCTAGGTTATATTCCTCAATATGAACCACCTAGATTCCATTCCTCACTATGATCTTCCAGTTCTTCAACTATTTTTC
Source organism: Entomophthora muscae (assembly GCA_014839935.2). Classification (NCBI taxonomy): domain Eukaryota; kingdom Fungi; phylum Entomophthoromycota; class Entomophthoromycetes; order Entomophthorales; family Entomophthoraceae; genus Entomophthora; species Entomophthora muscae. The sequence continues at coordinate 164,602 of QTSX02001566.1, read as the reverse complement.
ACTGGGATCTTCCAGTCCTTCAACTATTTTTCACTGTGAACCACATTGGTTCTATTTTCAGTCCCCATTACCAATACCTAAGACTCATACAATAAGTCTACAATAATACTGGTGTTTGACTGGGGCCCTGCAAGTGACCTCCACTTGGGCCATTCAACCACAGACAATTCTCATGTCTGTGTAGTTGTCTTTACTCACTCAGGTGGTTAATTATGAGCTTTCAGGTGCAAAGTAACCAACTTTACTTCCCAGAGACCTGATCATTATCAAGTTCTGCAGCTGCTTCCCTGAGCAGCTACCCTGAAAAGCCTCTGAGCATATCCATGCCCCCAATGGTAGCTTCAGGACCTCTCCAAAGCCTCCAGGAAAACACATATGAGGACACCCTACCTGTTGTGCCCTGCCCAAAGAGCAGGCTTTAATCAAATTAAGTTTTTAATTAAAATTTAAGTTTAACTAGAATTTATTAGTGATTTTAAATCAAACAATTACCCTGGGTTTTTCTCTCCTGCTTTGGTTTTGCTCTTTGCTCTCGGTTTTGCTTTTGCTTTTGCTTCTGTGTTATGCACAGTTATTCACTTTTTTATATAATTCCTATTCTAAAATAAGGGGTTCCCTTTTTTACTTTATTTTGCTTACGCAACCACTGTCTTCTTCCCCTGTTACACACAGATCTTTGGCTTGTTACCAGCAGCTTCCCTGCCACCATGTGTTTCTCTTTTGGCTATCAAACCACCTTTCCAAGAACTTATCCCTCTTACACAAAGATCTTCTCCAGGACTTGGCTCTTTTTTGCCTTATAAATAAAGGCACTAGAAGAGTAGGCTTTCAAGCTGAAATTCTAAGTGGGTTTCCCTAATCACTACCACAGGTTTTTTTACTTTGATCTCTTTATTTTCCTTTTCTCAGTCTTCAATTCTAACTTCAAAATTTACTTAGGATCTCATCTTTTTAAGTTTAGGTTTAAAGTAAATTAAAAATTTGCTAGGTCTCAATTTGATTCCAGATTTTATTAGAGTTAAATATCTAGTATAAATTGGATGGAGACAGCTAAACAACAAAAAATTAGCTTGTTGTCACCATTCTTTAATATTAGGGATAGTCTAACTAATTTTATGTTGAGATATTCTCACAGGGAATATCCTGACGTGGATATACCCTTAGTTACTGTTGTGTTTATACTTCTGGGAAGTATAATAAATGAAATAAGGGGAAGATTTAAGAAGATAATGATACTTTATTGAATTTGAATATAGGCTAATATATAGTATCATGACAAGCCACATGTTGTCCATGAACATCATGGAGGTCATGGGGATTATCTGAGTAATGTTCCTCTTGAGTCACAAGGCTTAATCAAGTTGTGTTCCATTTAGGACCTGGATCAAGTGATTCCTGTCATAGATGGCTAACTGATAATGGTGCCACCTGTTTATTGGCTGGACGGTGAACCATTTGGTGAGTTGTTTGGTAATTTACTTGGGGCGTTAATTCCCTGAGAGGGAGTAATAAAAGATGTTGTGACATCTCCTGCTGGGGTACTGGAAGGCAGAGCCTTGGGGATTTTCTTGAGAGTATCTGGTATGTAGGCTTGATATTGATCCAGTTTGGTGTTGGGTACAGGGAGCCTTGAATTTTGTTGGGCTGTTCTTACTTTACAAAAACAGAGTCAGTTGTGATGCATATGTTTTAGTTCAGTTCAAGCTCCAATCCCTTTGATGAGGTAGGTGTTATTGGGCTTCACCTCCATGACAATGCCTGGTCCGCGTAACCCTGGGTCTAGTTTATGTTGGTTGTGATTGACAACCCAGATCTTGTCTCTGACTTGGAATCTATCTTGTTATAATGGGATTGCTTCCCATTGGACCCTTTGGTGCTCCATCTTTTCTTGGTCTTTTCTAGCTTGTAGTACTTTTGGGTTGTTGCTGTCCAGTACCTTCTTTGGAAGCAGCAGTTATGGTCCTGTGGTTGTACTGAAAAGTGAGGGTTTCTGATCATAGACAAGCTCATAAGGGCTTTTGCCTGTATTGCGGTTGAATCATGTTCTGCAGACCATAAGGGCAGTTGATAGCATGTTGACCCAGGGTTTTGGATTGTTAGCAGATAACTTACTGAGGGCTTCCACTAGAGAGCTGTTTAGTTGTTCTATGCGCCCATTTGTTTGTGGGTGATCTGGGCTGGCTGTGACGTGTTTTATTCTGTTTTTGGCAAGATAGATGTTGGTGTCAATAGCTTTGAGTTCAGTGCCTCCATCTGTGATTAATAGGTCAGGCTTTCCAAACTTTGCTATGATCTCCTTGCCAATGAATTATCTCATGACGTTGCCTTTTAGCTCTTTTGTGGCTTGTGCTACAGGCCATCTGGTTGCATAGTTGATGGCTGTGATGATGTACTTCTTTCCTTTGCTTTCACCGGGCATAGGTCCCACAATATCCAACGACCATACCTTGAAGGGTTATGTGATGGATACAGGTACTACTGATTTGGGTGGAGCTTTGGTTCAGGCGTACTTCTCACAGACTTTGAACTGTTCCAGTACCTCCGTGATATCATCTAGTATGTTGGGCCACCAGTAGTGTGGCTTGAGGTATTCATGCAAGTTTCTGCTACAGGTGTGTCCCAAGTCTCTGTGATATTGGAGGATTGTGCCAATCTTTTGTGTTGACGGGACGTAGGGTACAGTGTCACCATTTGGAAGTATTTGGTGAAGGGTACCATATACGTTTTTAACAGATGTTTGTTCTTGAGGACTTTCTCTTGGATGTTCATTAGTGTGCCAGGTGGAACCCTTCCTGGAGATTCCCCATGATTAACATGGGCTAGTCTGGGTTGCCATCAGTGCAAAGGATGTGTTTATTGTATAGCCTTGATAGGGCGTCTGCAGTAAGCATCTCCTTGCCTGACTTGTATTCAATTTGCATGGGGTATCTCTGTATGAGACTCATCCATTTGGCTTGTCTTCTTGACAGGTGTTGTTGTGTCTTGAAGAATATCAACAACTTGTGGCCAGTGAGTACTTTGAAAATATGAACTCCTTCTAGTTAGCATCACCATTTCATGAGGCAGTGTATGATGGCAACCAATTCCTTATTGTGTATGGGGTATCTTTATTTGCTGTCCAATAGCTTCCTTGATTCATATGCCATGGGAAGAAAGTCATTTTTGGCCATTTGGATACAGAGGACTCCTCCTATGGCATAATCAGAGGAATTGGTTTCTAGCTTGTAGATACCCTCACAGTTTGGGTATTGTAGGATGGAGGCAGTAACCATTTGTTCCTTCAGTTGGCGGAAATGTTGGTCTTGTAAGGGTGTCCAGAAAAATTTGGTTGTTTTCCTGGTGATGGCTGACAAGGGAGCTGCTAGGGCACCCCAGTCAGAGATGAACCTGCGTACATAGGCTACCATTCCAAGGAAAGTGTGGAGTTTGCTCTTATTCCTTGGGGCTGGCATCTCTGTTATAGCGTGTATTTTGTCTGGATCAGTTTGATACCGTCCTTGCTGATGATATGGCTAAGGAATGGAAGTTCAGTTGAGAAGAACTCACATTTGAACAATTTGGCAATCAGTTGGTTTTCTTTCAGGATACAGAGGACTGTGCAAACGTCATACCAGTGTTGTTGCAGTTTGGGACTGTAAATGATGATGTTGTCCAGGTAGATGATTGCTCTTTTTCCAATGTTTTCCTTGAATACTCTGTTCATGAAGGTTAAAAAGGTACTGGGAGCGTTTGTCATGCCAAAATTGAGAACAACACATTCAAAGGATCTGTATTTAGTTCAAAATGCAGTCTTTGGAATGTCTTCAGGTTTCACACAAATTTGGTGGTATCCTGCTGTCAAATCAATTTTTGTGAAGATTTGGGACCCCCCCAGGGCATCAAAAAGGTCATCAATTAGGGGCAGGGGATACCTGTTCTTTATTGTGATCTTGTTGAGGGCCCTTTAGTCTGTGACCAGGCATAGGCCTCCATCTTTCTTTACCACAAAGAAAACAGCGGCACCAAAGGGTGACTTTGAGAGTCTGATGAGGCCTTTCTCAAGTGCTCTGTCAAGGTAAGCCTTCAGGGTGTTGTCTTCTTGTGGTGTGAGGCAGTAGATGGTTTGTGCTTTAGGCACGCTATCTTTTAGCTTGATCTTGTGTTGTATACCCCAATCAGGGGATAACCCAGGTAGTGTTTCTTGGAATATGGAGGGAAATTCATTGACTATCTGGTCTCTAATTGGGTTTTTTTATGCTCAATTTCTGTATTTTTGAAGTGGATGACTTCATATGAACATGTGCTCCAATTGATTTTGCTGATGTCTGTTTCTTTCTCTGTTTCCATGATCTTTACAAGTATGTGGTCCCTCATAAGGGTGTCAAGATGTGTTGGGTACATGTGATGGTGGACTTCTCCTTGCTGGATAGTGAGGGTGGCACTGTTCCAGTTGATGTGAGGCTTTGTCTTTTTCATCCAATCTAATCCAAGTATGATATCGTATTTGGGGATTGGAATGATGGGGCCGCTAATTGTTGTTTGGACGTCTCTAATTTGGGCCCAGAAAGGTTTTGTCTTGTGGGTAAATGGTGTGCTGTGGTTGTCCGTCATGATAACTTTCCTGATGCTACTTCAAATGGTAGGTAACTTCATGAGATCTGCAAAACTCTTGTTAATGAGTAATTGATTGGCTCCAGTGTCAAATAGTGCTGTGCCCTGGTATCTGCAAAAACAGAAAGGATAGGTAAGGAGTTTTTTTCCAGTTTGGGTGGCAAACAGTAGAGGATTACTGGAGGGAACTTGGATCATGATGATTGAGTCCACGTCCTGTTCTCTGTACAAGTTTTATGAAGTGGGGGAGGGCGGCTTACGTAAGCACTCCCTTGAGCTTTTCCCTCCTTGTTGGTATCTTTGGTTCTGGCCTGGTTGGCTTGTGCAGTATGATTCCTGTTTTGAGGCTGGGTACTATGGGCTCAGTTGTTTTGCTTATTGGGGTGAGGCTCTCTTCTAGCTGCAGGGTTTTCTTCATGCTTGTTGGTGGCGTGTAGGTTTTCAGACTTCTGAGCTGTGTGTTTTCCCTCTAGGAATACATCCTCAAGGTTCTTGCAGCAAGTCATGTCAAACTGACATCTAATGTGTGTGGGAAGGCCATTGTAGAAGTCTAGGCGCGGCCCAGGTTCATCAAAGTTGATGGTGTTGGGTGCTCAGTCACATAGTCCTTCATATTTCACAATGTACTATTTTATGGTTCCTGTCATTTTGAAGGTTTGAAGCTCAGTCATCATCACTACGTCTGAGTCCTTCATGGAGAACTTTTTGAGGAATGCGGTCTTGAACATTTCTCAATTTTCCTTCTGGTCAGGGTGTTGGACTAGCCATTTGGTTACAAACTGTGAGGCGGTCCCTGCAACGCGGAGGGCAATCTTGCTGACCCAGAGTCTTTGGGGGTACTCTACTTGTTCAAACTTACTCTTGGTTCTGTTGATCAAAAGAGAGGTGTTCTTATGGCGTAGTCCTTCAAAGGCGCCAATTTCAGCGGTATGTAAGTGTTGAAACACAATATTGGATATCTCAGATTGTGTAGGCACTGCTGTGGTTATTGTGGTGGGGAACAGTCTGCGGGCTTTGAGAAAGTTGTACTGATCAATGGGTACAAGGATGTTATTGTAGATGACAAGGCCTGGGAGAACGTCTTGTCCTACTTTGTAATCTCTCCAGCCGTTAGGGAGTGACATTGTTTGGGTTCTTTTCTTGGGATGAATTTTTCCTTTGAGTTGGGTAGGTATGAATAACCTACCTGTGCTACCACTGTTACATTTATACTTCTGGGAAGTATAATAAACAAAATAAGGGGAATATTTAAGAAGAGAATGATACTTTATTGAATATGAATATAGGCTAATATATAGTATCATGACAAGCCACATGTTGTCCATGTACATCATGGAGGTCATGGGGCTTATCTGAGTAATGTTCCTCTTGAGTCACGAGGCTTAATCAAGTTGTGTTCAATTTAGGACCTGGATTGAGTGATCCCTGTCATAGATGGTTAACTGATAATGGTGCCACCTGTTTATTGGCTGGACAGTGAACCATCTGGTGAGTTGTTTGGTGATTTACTTGGGGCTTTAATTCCCTGAGAGGGAGTAATCAAAGATGTTGCAACATTACCAACAAATCTTTATTCAATACCTTGTTCTATGTAGTTTTTTAGGTCTAGTTAACTCAATGACACTTTTTGTGTCTATTCATAATTTTATAGCAGGTCTCTTAAAAGTACTTTTACAAACTGTAACTACTTTTCTTTATCTTTTGAACCTAAATCTGAATGCTTTGCACAGTATTGTATATAATCTTGCATCCTATTGGGCAAGACCTTACACTACCAGTCTGTTTGATAAGGTCCCCACTTACAGACCTTTTGCAAGTGGCCAAGGGATCACGGAGCTACCTCAGCTCCTCCCTTCCCTATCAGTCCTCTGTTACCTAATAGGCTGGTACCTTCTCCACTCCTAGTAGTCCTTTGTTACCTACTAGGTGAAGACCTTATCATCTCCCAGTAGACAATGTTACCTACTAGGTTTAGACCTCAAAAAAACACCTTAGTAGCCAATGTTACCTATTGATGAAGATACCTAACCAGCACCCTAGTAGCCAATGTTACCTACTAGGTCTCTACCTGTCCCAAAACCACTATACTTTGCCAAATTTCAGCATAGAGTCTTTATTGTGGCCAAATAAGCCCTTGTCTGAACAACAGCTTCCATGTAGACTGTCACAGCCCCCAGTCTTTTCTGTATGGAATTTGGTGGAAGCTTGCTTTACAAATTCCTCAGCTTATATTGTTTGCTCTAGACACACCACACAACTAAATCCCTTAACCAAGAGGAATCAGTTGCCTGCCTGGGCCACTATTCAGGGCTAGCCATCTAGAGGTTGACTGCTAGTTCATGGAGGTGATTGTTTCTCAATTAGAGCTACTCTAATACAATAGGCTCAGAGCCTTTTGTATTAGAGTGTTTGGCCTGGAAGCTCAGTCCATGGTGGACTCTTCTAGATGTAATGCACATGACAGTCTATATGGCAACCCCTCTGTTCTGGGGTATATTTTAGCTTATAATATTAATTATAATTATATGCATGTTAAGTGCTTGCAGAAGGAAACTAATTTATTAGACATAATTCCAGGCTCCATTCCTTAATTAGGATTTTTGAATTTTTTAATACCATTATATGATTTGGTCATTGATCCATTGATCTTGCAGCCTGCATTATTTTGTTGAAACCATTCCTAAGAGTGATTGAAAGCTGGCCTGCAATTATTGGTTATATTTTATAATTATTCAATATCCCAAAATCCTGAAAGTTTGTCATGAAATTTCCCAAGCTTTCTAATCAGTAGCCTCTTGGGTATAAATGGTTAGTTTGGTTCATTTTACTCCATATATGTTTATGTTCAGTGACCTTGGGGATAAGACCTGATGCCATTTCTGATTCCCCTTATCATTAAGGAAGCCATCTGCAAAAGATAAATCCTGGTCAGTGATATACTACTTCTATTCCCTCAGATAATACACCCACAAATTAAAATCCTCAGTTGTACTCAGATCAACCAGTGAATCAAGACCCTCTAGTGTTATATCCTCTAGCCACTACCTTCCTCTTGGGTTACTTAGGGGTGTACTTTTTCCTTAGCTGTTTCAATCCTCTCCTAGGTTGCTATTGTATCCTTGGGGAGCTATTTCATACAGGGATGGTCTTAGTTCCAGTAGGATCCTTAGTCACAGGTTTGAACCTTTCAGCTTTATCCCAACAATTTAGGAATATATCTCCAAGAAGTTAATCCCTAACACAGACTCTGATTAGGTAAAAGCTATTACAGTAGTTTTCAGAGCTATGATGCTAAGAAAAATTAAATCATATTTAAACAAAATATAAAGAATGTATTTATATTGATTAACAATAGGCTTGGGTCTACTTCTATTTCATTAAAATCTGTGATGATTTGCTTAGATCCACAGCTGTGAAAAATAATGTAGTAAAATAAACATAATAACTTCCATAAAACAAGTTAGATGATTTCTTGGAATAATAGCCTACCTTTAAATATATCAAAAACTGTGATAAGCTCACCACACCAATAAACAATCTTATCAAAGGAAGTGCTAAAAAGAAACTGATTTGGATGACAGGATATGAAAGAAGCTTCTAGTCCCTCAAAAAACTCCTGGTAAAGGCACCAGCCTTTTTATAACCAAATAATGAGGATTTCTACAATATTTAGTCAAACACACACAACATCTTCATAAAAAAGTGTTTCACATTGTTCAGCCAGGGCAGCAAGATTTTTTACCAGTATGTTCAAAAAGAAGAAACCTGAAAAAACTAAGCAAAAATTCTAAATTAATATATAAAAACAAGTCTGTCTGAGAACTGTCTGTCTTTAATGTCACCTTGAGTGGTTTCAAGCTGTAAGAGATTTAAATGAATTAATTTTTCAATAATAATTAAATTTAAAGTTTATGGCCAAGCCAAAAGCTTGCTTTTGCACTCTCTTACATTTAATCCCTTACATTCTTCTTTGTAACACTGTCTTTAAACTTAAATAAAGTTTAGTCCCTGTCAGGACCCAGAGTGCCCAAGACAATCAGCTAGCATGCCTTGCCACAGTACACTAAAATAAATGTAAATATTTACCTATTGCACTTTCAGAGGAGAAACCCCCTTAATGACCTCAAATGAAAAGGGGTTTGCAAGGCCCACATGCTGCAAAATTCAGAAATAAACACCATACAAAATTGGCCCCATTGCAATGGGAAATTGTAAATTGTACAAGCAATCACTCAAACAAATGATTGGGTGATTAATTCCTTGTGGGTTTTATAAATAGTTGTGGCACCTTGACAGGCAGAAGCCAAATCCATCACTATGAAGAAGCAACCAATGTACAGCCCTTCCTATTCCTAAACATGCAGGTTTTCAAACAAATTGCCAATGTCACTTAGGACAATGTCATCAGACTTCTGGTGGTACTAGAGACTAAGTTATTCCCATTAAGTATAATTAATGAGGAAGTAAATCTTTCCATATTGTTGAAATTGTCTGAATAAACGTTTTTATTCCCAGGACTCATTATTTGATTGCAGGAATTATCTTTGCACTAATATAATTATTCTGATAGCATCTTTACATAAATCATCACAACAATACACTCATGTCTTTTCCTATCCTCCTGGTTCTGCTCTTGTTCCTTTGGTTATATCTGCTTGCACCCTTGACTTGGAGTTCTACCATCCCCATCACCTGGATCTCCCTCCTGGATCTTCTAGAGGCCAGATTCCATCAACTATTAAGGACATTCCAGCCCCCCTTTCCAGATGCCCTTCCTGTACAGTATTTTTAAAAGCTATGGCAACAAACAAAAATACCTCAGATTTAAACAAAATGATTTTCAGATTTAAACAAAATCCAACTCTCAGGTTAAAATATACACTCTGTTAACAGGGTTTATTGGCATTAATGGGCAAAATGGATCAACACAGCAACAAAAGGCTCACACACAGTGAAACCATTCAAAATACAATCTGAAATACATTGATTCACAAACAAAATGATGTGAGTTGACTTTTGGTGTACATATGTTTACTATGTGAATTGGTGAAAAAATACACCCAAGCAAGGTGAGTCAAAACTCAAACCAAAAACAAAACAAAATAGCAACTCCCTATGTAAACAAAATCACTCATGCAATGTGTGCAATGGATTGTAATCATGAATGATACCAAGGTATCTAAAAATAGACACAAGATCTGAAACATAAATTTTAAAAATATTGTGTTGGGTGTTTGAATTTGGCAGTAAAATCTAGGGAAATGGGTGGATTTTATTTGATTATTCTAAAATGGGCGTTGTAAAACCAAAAACAACTAATTAAGAAATAAAAAATCTATAATTGGGATATTGGGTGGGAAAAACTCTAATTAAATAAATATATTCAGATAAAAGAAAAAATTAAAATTATGGAGTAACTTAATTGAAATTTATTTAATCTTTTATTAAATTTTAAAATGGAAGGAACACAACAACAGAGTACCAATACACCTGTTGTACGCCGCGGTTGCAGTTGCCCCCGCGGGTCAAAGAATAGAGTCAGTACAACCCAAGTGCCTACTCAAGGAGGAGACGGGAGAGGAAAGTTCCATAGTGACGCTGCACTGACACAGCCGGTTCAAGAAGCACAAGCTGCTAGGGTGTGGAGCATAAACCCTTGGGTCCCAAAGCTGACCGGGAAGCCCACCAAAGTCACCACTACAAAGAAAGTTAGAAACAAGGAGGTATAACTTACTTTGTATGTGTTTGACGTTGTGTACCGGTAAGAGTTGGTCCTGTCAGCCATGCTGGAGAAGGTGAAGCCTGTACTTGATACTAGCTACAAGCCCTACGTCAGTGATGGCAATCAGGAGGATGACAAGGAGCCCAAGTTCTATCAAATCAATGAGGAACAGCTGGTGTTAAAAAAGGTTTCAGTCTTCTATACCAAGGTAACTATGCCCTGTGTTGTGCCCAATGCCAACAAGTCAATCCCCACCGCTAAAAAGCCCACCCAGAAGTGCATCCCTGACATCAAACGCATCATCTTTCTTAAGCTAATGCAATAATTGGGTGATTACAAGGTGGCTGCGGCCCTTGTTGGAGTGGATCCCAAGTACACCAGCAAGACCTTCCAAAAAATCATCAATACTGGTTGTGTCCTTGCCGCGTAGAAATTCTTGTGTGTTTCTACCATGCTCACCAAGGAGCACAAATGGGAAATCCACCAGTGGATCACCTGGGACTGCCATCTTGAACTGGCAAATATACAGGCCATGGTTAAATCTACTTTTGGGATTGAGGCCTTGATTTCCTTTTACTACCATCTGGTGAAGGGAATGCAATTTTCTTGGAAAAAGCTCAGGGTATCCCCCTACAACAGAAACAGCCCAGCCAACATTGACGTCCAGAAAAACTATGCAGAGGCGTACACTGCCCTCAAAGCCAAGGGAACAGTCAAATTTTATTATATTGACAAATCAGCATTTGCCTTGTCAATGCGCAATGGGTATGGCTATGTCCCCAAAGGCTCCAATGACAGGGTGGCTTGGTGTGCTGCAGTCCGCGCCACAGCCTACTCAATGGTGGCTCTCCTTGGTCCAAAGGGGGTTGAGCTCTACCAAATGATATTGGGTTTGCATAACAGCAGGACCTTTCTATCATTTCTTCAATTATTCCAGGAGCACCTGAGGTGCATAAGCCCTGGCTTCACCAATATCATTGTGTTGGACAATGTTGGTCTCCACAAAGTGGCTGACATTCTTGAAGAACTTCCATCAATTGACACCAGCATTGCTGTGGGCCCCCAGCAATTGGCCACAGCAAATTTACACCTTCTATTCCTCCCAGCCTATTTGCCCTTCCTAAATCCCATTGAGGAAGTCTTTGGGTGGCTCAAGCAAGTCGTCAAGCAAGGAACCCCAACTGGGACCGAGGACCTCTTTAATTTGCTGCAGGCCAGGATCCACACCCTCCCAGCTGAGACCGTGGCCAAATTCTATGGCCACACTGATTTGTTCATCCCCGTGTGCCTAGCCAAACAGCCAATCAATTAAAGGCTTAGTGTGTCTAATTTTTTTATATTCTCTTATTTACTATTCAAGATTTATTAATTATCATTTTATATTTAGATGTTTCCACAACCACAATCACATTCAGAAGATCCATCAATAGATGTAAGTAATTTATTTATTTTATTATATATTATTTTATTATGCCATCTGAGGTAATCCCAAACGCTTGCTACTGGATTATTCAAATAGATTTATACCACTTTGTCAACTAAATATAAAATAGTCTTATAAAAATTAAACGTAAAATGTACAGGTTGGAATTTATTTTATTACCGTATTATTTTATGCTTTTATGAAACCCATTTCTGCAATATATTTTGCAAAACTGGTTTGCTGAAATAAGAATTACAAAATTTCATTATAATAAAAATAATATGAATTGTAAAAAAATTTATTAGTAAGAGACTTTATTGCAAACACCTGTAGTGGGTTCTTTGATATGTACCCACCCCGCAATGGAGGTGGTACACAACCTCCACTGCCACACTGTAGAAGTTGAATACACCCTTATTAAAAAACTCCCTCCTGCTGGTGAAGGGGAGTAGGGTAAGGTGCAAACTGAGGAGCAGCTTTTCAGGCAGGGCTGCAAACCCGTAAATCCCTTCCAGGAGCAAGGCGTCTTGAATTACATGGTCCGCTGAGTCATATCCAGGGGGACCTTCTTCCCGTCAAGTGCAAGCTGGGCCTTGTCAATTCCCAGAAGGGCCCCATCTAGATCCTCTACGCTGGCGCTCATCCCAAAGAAGAAAAGATAGCGGAGGTAAACCACCAAGTGAAGCCTTTGCCCAGCAAAGGCTTCCGTGAACTCACACAATTTGTTATAGACAGTGCTGATCTTCTTGTTGTGCCTGGTCTTTGCAAAGGTAAGATCCATTGCCAAGGGGAGCCCTGTCTCATCTGCACTCCAGGCTAGCCCAAAGTCTGCAAGGAGGATCTTAGTTTTATTGACGGCTGTTGCGTCTGCAACAGCCAATTTGCCCACTGCTCACCCAAAGTTCTCCAATAGGTAAGACAGGGTGTGCTCCAACGGGAAGCAGAAGCAAGCAGTTGCATGAGCCCGGCCCATCTCCGGTACATTCTTGAATGGGAGCATTGCCAGGACGTCCCAAACAAGCTCAATGGAGTTTACACAGTAAACTCCACTGAGGTTAACCGGGTCCAGGCGGACCAGTTGGGCATTCTTGTAGGCAGTAACTGCCCACTCGGATGCCCCCTCTCCATGTGTCAGCCCAGCCAATGCCTCCCTGGACATAGAAAAAGACCTGTGGATACGGTCCTCTAGCTCCCGCACAACAGGGGGGGACAGATAAAATTGCTTGGCCACATGAGTGGCATAATTTGCATAAAAGGTGGCCAGGACAAAAGGGACCAGGACTTGGAGGAGTTTGCCGTCTACATTTTCTAAGAAAAAAGGTAAGTTTTTTGAAAATTTTATTAATTTTGTTTTTTAGACCACCTTCTTGTGTTTCTTCCTTGCTGCAGCCTTGGCCAGCATTGCCATTCTTGGTGCAATCAATTGCGCTGGCAATTCAGTATCCCCTGCCCTGGCACGCTTGGTGGGTTTGAGATGTTTATATATCTCCGGGTCATCAACCCAGACGGACGGCGCAGAAAGATTGTATGCTTTAAATTGCAGGCCCTCCACCACTGTCTTCTGGATGTTGAGAAGACGCATGATGGTCCTCTCTGGGGTGTCTGGCATTTTTGGCATTAGTGCCTTTGCAGACACCTTGTCAATTTTGTCCCCAGTGAGGACGGCAGACTTAACTTTGGCTTTGACCTTGCGGTCAATGTCCTTTATTTTGGCAATTGCCAAGTTGAGGTCTTTGAGTAGTTTTTTGAGTTCTCTCATTTGATTTTTTTACTAACCTTTCCATATGTTTATATAGCTTTTGCCCCAATAAATTCTGTATTATTTTGATACTGTTGCCTCTTTGTTTATTCCTTTTTGTTTTCCCATCTACTACATTATCCCATCTTTTTACCCATTTTGTATATGTTTTACGCTCATCTCAATATATGTCATTTGCTTTGTGTTGGCACTGTTTCCTTGATTACCATATTATTTTTGGCGCTTGACATAGCTCTTATGAAAATATTAACAACAATTTGGTGATCAGCTAAATTTGAATTATAAAATTATAGTGTTAACTGTTTTTAGATAAAGTTGTTACTGATACAAATTCAAAACCTTAATGATAAGCTTTAAGCCAATCAGGAGCCGAGTGATAAAGTGATTGTTGTGACATAAATGGTCATTCAATAATTCTTTGGTGTATGTGCGCTAATTAATATGATTGGCTGGATGTTTTGCCATTGCACGCTATTGCCTCTGTGGCAAGTTGTTGATGGACTAGTGCTAACCCAGTAGCTGATTGAGCACTAGTCCATCAACAACTCACCACAGCGGCAATGGCGTACAATGGCAAAACATCCAACCAATCATATTAATTAGCGCACATACACCAAAGAATTATTGAATGACCATTTATGTCACAACAATCACTTTATCACTCGGCTCCTGATTGGCTTAAAGCTTATCATTAAGGTTTTGAATTTGTATCAGTAACAACTTTATCTAAAAACAGTTAACACTATAATTTTCTAATTCAAATTTAGCTGATCACTAAATTGTTGTTAATATTTTCACAAAGGGCTATGTTTAAGAGCTAAAAGTAACTGTGTTCTGGATCTAGATACATGAAATAGTAAATATATGATTTTATAGAAATAAGCTGAACATAAAGAATAAAACAACTATGAACAAAGAGAACATGAACAATTGAGTCAAAAATAAAGATAATATAAATAAAACTGTTTGGTGACAGGGGTTTTTTGGGGCGGGGGAGAGTGATGCCTAGGAGGCAGAATAACGCAGGAAGGAAGACGTAGAGGCAGTGCTGGCCTGGGGGGGGTCTGGGATTGGGTGGGTTGGGCTTGCGGGTTAGGGGTGTTGGTGGCGGGGGTGGAGGCAGGAGGATTTTGTGTGATGGCTGCCATATAACACTTGTTGTATTCCTCATCGGTCATTGACTGGATGGGCTGGTAGGTGGCAGTGGCCTGAGGTGAAAGGCACTTATCCTTATGTGATTAGTTGCCCATGTTCACATGGAAAATCATTTGTTTAAATAAGTCAGCCACCATCTGGCAGCCAAAGAGGAAAATGTGGTCAAGGACCCCAAGATAGAGGTCGTTGAAAGCCTGAGGGCGGCGCTCCCGTAATGTGGATCCCATGTTAAAGAAGACAACATCAGCCAGATGGACGTCTGCATGGCCGGCGGGGTAGACTGAGGCCTGGTGCCCGCGTCCCTGGATGGCCTCAAGGGCAGTGGAGCTACCCTCCATCTAGTGGCTCAAGAAAACCCAGTACTTGGAATTTGAGCAATCCCAGGAGTCAAGTAATCCACCAAGGATGTGGCTGTATGAGTAGCCATTGATGAAATCTGGGTTTTTCCTGTAGTAGACAAAACCCTTGGCTGAAACAGCCAGAAATGCACAAATGAATGTCCCCTTCTTGACCTTCTTCCTTCTATTCTTGGTGGCAGCTTTTCCTTGCTCTCCAAAATCATCAAAAGCTATTGATAGCTTGTAGTAGAAGATGAACATGACATCATCAGTTAGACTAGTCAGGCATCAGACCAGGGTTGATTTGATGGCAGTGTCATACAGGGAATCCTCAGCACCATCCCATTGGTTGCTGGCAAAATTGGTAAGAACCCGCAGGAAGCCACCTTCCCATACATCCAGAGCTGCACCATGCGCT
This sequence comes from Entomophthora muscae, assembly GCA_014839935.2. Lineage (NCBI taxonomy): Eukaryota > Fungi > Entomophthoromycota > Entomophthoromycetes > Entomophthorales > Entomophthoraceae > Entomophthora > Entomophthora muscae. Next base: position 149,197 of record QTSX02001566.1, on the reverse strand, counting down.
CAGACACCCATATGTTATGGTGCGCAAGTTGCTTCCAGACCTGGGTCAATGGAAGCTTGGGATCCCGCTGGAGGAGGTCAAGCATGATTGGGTATGCCTCAGATATTTGTGACTCGGGGGCCTTCTTGGGCTTCTTGGCTGTCCTGATCAGATTCCCCCTGTTCATCAGGTTGTTGAATTCCCGCATGACATTAGCTTGGGTAAATTGCAACTGGGTGGCAATCTGTTCCCAGGACAGACCCTGTAGATTCAGTGCCACAATTTCCTGAAGAATTTGGGAGGTGATGGTTTATTGCTTGGGGTGCTGGGCCAGGGGAGCTGAAGCCTGATTGGCTGTAGGGGGGCAGGTTGGCTGGTGGCAGGAAGTTGTTCCAAATCAAGGTTGCCATCCTGATTGGTTGGTTGGTGGGCAGCTTGTGCAGGATGGGTACGGGAGCAGGGGCAGAGCTAGACTCTAAGTGACTCTCAAACAAGTCAAAGTTATAGGGGTCAGTGGTCAGGTACAGGTCAGCTTCCTTGTTACCTGCCTCAAAGGCTTGGGTGTAAACAGGTGCCTCCACGTTCTGAGCCTCACCTTCATTGAAGCTGGTCTGGCTGCTGCTGGCTTGGCTGCTGGCGCTGTCAAAGATAAAGCTTGTAAAAATCATTGTAAAAAACCTAGGATAAAATCACTAAAAGTAGAAATTTTAAAATTTAATGATTTATTTTTATTGTAACCTTGAGTCCATATTTGGAAGGTTCTCAAAACTTTTTCATACAAATCTGATGCCATAAAAAATGAATAAAATGCCTCTGTTCCTAAATTGAATAGCTGTTGATTGGCTGTTAAACTTTTATATTTTTTTTAGGCTGCTCACACTACACATCTTGTGTGAGTTCATTTATTTTTGTGCTTGTGTAATCTCGCTTCCAGATTGCTTAAGTTTTTTTCATTTTAGTTCTTCTGTTGGTGCCTCATATGAATCCTGATTGGATTATAATATACTCCGGAACAGTATCCATCCATTTCACTTGTTGCATCAGTTCATTTTGTTTGTGGTTTGAACTACACCACTTGATATTTGATATAATTTTGTATAATGGGCTAGTGAAATTTCATTTTTTGTTTGAAAGTCCATTTATTCACTGAAATTTTATAAATTAATTGAATCCTGAATCTTGCGCAACTTGGATTTTGTTTAAATCTGAAATCATTTTGTTTAAATCTGAGGTATTTTTGGTTGTCACCATAGCTTTTAAAACTACTATATATGACTTCAGTAAGATCATTTTTGTCTATTTTAAAGTGTTGAGGCTAGCTAATCAGGTTGTTCCTCATACTGGAAGTTGCGTCCCTGGGCCACTGCAGTCAATTATCTTATCAGGATTGCCCTATTGTGTACATGGCCTTCCAGGACCAGCCTGCCTCTCCTGTGGGAATCAAGCCGGACACTGGTATGGGCTGTTTTCAGGATTAAAATTTTTCTTCCCCTTGAAATCTGAGCCCAAGGGCGGGATTTGAACCCTGGCCCTGAGCTCCTGCGGGCTGCCTGCCCATTTTCTTGAGGTTGAGTCCCCTCAGGCTGAAGCCAATAATGATTGTTCAAAAGGTGAAGCTATCCAAACCAAAGGAATTATCACACCAAATGGAGGCAACAAAATTCCTACCATCTGCTTCATGGGCTTGAAGACCACCTTGTTGGCCAATCAGGATGTGTCACCTGAGGAAAGCACAGGCCCAGGGCCCAACCCCATGATCACAACCCAAGAACAAGAGAATCAAGTTGGCAATTTGAGATTTCTGACCAATGAAAGAACTCCCGGCCCAGGTGCCATTTCACTGCCTTTGAACCCAAGCGTCCAGACCACCTGGCCCCACATTTCCTGATGCCTTGATGAACCCCCATAAAAAATATTAAGTTTGGAGGTGGGGTGCTATATAGACCAAAGGATCTCACACTCCAAACCTATTGCCGTTTTTGAATAAAGGTTATGTTATTTTGGCTTCCACAGCTGCTGTCTTATTTTATCTTTGCCATCTATCAATTCAGTACAAGATCACCTGGTCCCCCTGCCCTTCTACCCGGAGACTTCTGTCCTCCAGGTGTCCCCTTTGGTCCCGTCCACTTCACAGAGTACCCTTTAAAGCCTGAGTATAAGGAATACACCCTGGAAAAGATCCTTGAACTAGATCCCTTGGCCTGCATAAAATCAGCAGTTAGATATAATTGTCAAGGCCCCTGGATCCTACTGTCACCAAAATTGTTTAGAGGCAAGTTCAACTACCTGCCTGCCTATAAACTTGATATGAAACTGCCTGTGACCCCCAAGCCAATGCCCGCCTCCTCACCCTACCTCCCAACTGACCACATTAGCAAGCTGTTTAGGATTGTGTATATCACCCTCACAGGGGTGACCAACACTATAATCCCGGTCACCGGCCCATGGTTCTGGGTGAGGAAGTCCTTCTCCTACCTATTTAAGTTAGATCCTCTCTTGTGGTAGGCTCTGCCCGCAAAAAACCTGGCCCACATAATCCCTGAAAATGACGGGCCAGCCGCCCAAGCTTGGATCTCTGACAGCTGTGACATCATGAGAAAATCAGGTGCTGATTGGCTGAGTTCAATGTGTACCACATCTGTAACATTGGCTGACAAGAAACTGATTTTGATGAATTTTTGTGCACTGGTCTAATGATTGTACTGGTAGAAATAGTCTTTATGGTGTCCAAACAATAGCTCACCAGCTCCAACAATGCAAACATGCAGCTCTCCATCCTTCTAAGTTTAGTTAAGGCACTGTGCATATACATTAGTTATACTAGCTCCTTGCACATGGCTGCTAACTGCCACAAGCTCTTGCTGCTGAGTGTCAACAAGGGCAAATCACTATCACTTAAAAAACCCATTTGAAGATTGTGTTAAATTCTTAATAAAAACAGGAGAAATATATTTTTGGTCATAGTTATAACATGGGTTGAATTTTATTAAAAAATTATTAGCAGACCTTTGGTTGATCTAATTAGGAAGCTGAATTCTTGAATTTGATGCATCAATATCCTAAAATAAATCCTGTATATTAGCTGTGGATAATTCTCTTTCCCTTTTGGGGTTTGCTTTTAATCAAATAGAGTGAAAGTTCAACACTCTTTGTTTGATTTTGTTCACTGTGTATGCAAATTTTATGTGCTTTCTATTTGATGATTCCGTGTTCTTAGAATGCTTTTTTAGCGCAAATAATATAAATCCAAGTGCCATATGGAATCTGGAATATCCATGCACAAGTTTGCTTAGTTCTGTTGTTCAGATGTGTATCATTGACTTCAAGTGTGGGTATGTTTTTTTACTGGTATTTGATGTTTCATATAGTAGTTTTCAAACCTGTTGAGATAAACATATATTAGTCAGTTTAGAATGCATGAACTCAGTCTAAAACTAAATCATAAATCAAGGAATTTATATTAAATTAAATTAGATTTGGGTCCACTTTGATTTTCTTTTTTAGACTGAGTTCATGCATTATAAACTGACTAATATATGTTTATCTCAACAGGTTTGAAAACTACTGTATTAAAAATATTAATGGCTCTTTGTCCCCTGATATTACCAAAAAAACTCACACCAATTATATTCCATTATATATGTGACTTTAGTTTGCTCTAATCTGACTTTGGTTTGTCCATCTTAACAGCTCTGATAAGTACAGTAATGTAAAAAAAGGAGCTTTGATTCAGTTGATATATTTTTTAATATCTGATTTTCAAGCTTGCTCAATAATTTGGGCGTCTTAAAATGAAAATCAATTCATGTTGTTTCAAATTTTCAGCTTCTATCTATCTCCATTAGCCGAAGCTTGAGATTAATTAATTTAATCACTTAAATGAAAGAAAAGAACCAACACCAACGAAACAAGCTTTGTGCTCTCAGGCACCTGTTGAAGTCGGTCGAAAATAAAGCCCAGGTTTGTGGGATTAGGAAGAAATGGGCTTATCTCGAAACTCATACAAAATAGCCAATTATGCTATTCTTGACAGGTCCAAAGCTCTAATATTCAGTTATAATTCGAAGCCACCAAATTGCTTTAGATATTAACCATGGATCCATCGAATTCCAACAGCTCAAAGACCTGATTTAAAGAGAGCTCAATTAAAAATAGAAAAGCGCCAATTTTCAAATAAAACATAAAATATGCATAATGAAGCCTATCCATTTACACCCTTTAAGACTGGAATGGGGATAAAAGAAGCAAATGAAGTAATTTGGCATTCCATATAAAAATAAATTTATAAGTTCTTATCATGATTTTTTATTGATCACTGATTTGTCTTTAAAATAGGCTGGTTACGAATTTCATAATTTCTTGCAGAATGATAAGCCCTGCATTCCTAAGGAGTATGTAATCTCTATATTCTACTTAATTTAATGGCGAAAGTCTAAAGCTAGAATTTTATACTTCACAAAATTTGCCGGCGTCTATACTGCAGGAACTATTTTCTTTTGTAGAAGCCAATATGAAAGAAATGTAAAGTCCGTATTGTATGTTACACTCACCAACCTTAGGTATGTCAAATCAAATAATGGCTGGTCTTCTTCAAAAAAGCTAGCGGAGATGAAAGAAGAAAAAAATGCGCTTCATTGTTGCAAGAAACACCGATACAAAAATAGTTGGGTTTTGTTCGTTTCAATTTGACTTAGAAGAAATTTATCCTGTTGAATCTTCTGACTCAGAGGAATACCCGGTATGTGCCATTAATTTAATTCAACTTATATTTTAAGGATTCTCTATCCTCTCAAGATAAAGAATCACAGTTTCGAGAAGTAGTTTATTGGTAAGTGGACAAGAATAAATACTTGATTATATTTTCTGAAACCATTCATGCTTTTTTATTTTTTAGCTACGAAATTCAAGTTTCACGAGAAGCATCAAATCAAGGAATCGGTACAGCCCTTATGAATTGCTTGGAGGCGATAGCACGTCATTGGATGGTGCCATCGATTATGCTGACTGTTTTTAAAGGTATTTATTTCTTTTCTACTTTAAACATTGCTAGTCAACAAGGGAGCATTACGCTTCTATTTTCGCCTTGGGTAAGCTACATCATTCTACACCCTTTAAAGTAGTTCACTAGGTTTACTGTTGACCCTTCTTCTCCAAGCCAGACACTTTCTAGACTTGAAGCACTTGAATATGATTATGAAATACTAGAGAAAGTACTAGTATAGATCTTGTAAAGTTGATTTAGTCGTAAATCTCTTTCTGCTTTGTTTCCCGCCATGTAGTCCTTTTTGATGTCGAAAGCTGTACTAGGTATTATTTTCATAGAGATTTGAAATATCGCCACATCACCGTCTACTGATAAACCAGATGCAAGATTTACATTTTTCTACTATTCTTGATTCAAGACAACAAACATATACCAGCTCAAAGTGTAAAGGGGTGTGTATTGTACACTATAAGCATTGCATTTACAATTTTTTTCAAAACAACAAACAAAACATTCTTTGGCTGCATATTCATCGTCCAACATCTATGATTTTGGTCTACTCTCAAATTTGTTTTGGGTATTTGAAAATAATAGCTACTTTCATATAGCTTGAACTAAATTCCCAAAAAGAATCATTTTCAGACTTTGTAATATTTAAGTATAGAAGCATGCTTTTGATAATTAAAGTTCTTCATTAAAATGACTAATTATAAATCTTATACTTGAATTCATAAAATAGTACTACAATAAATTTTAGATCACAGATGATAACAATAGGCCTTCTTTGTGGATAACTTAAAAATCACAATTCAGTTGTAAAGTTCAAACCCCTATAGGTCAAACCAAAGCTAAGGTAAAAAATAAATTATGGCATTATTGTTGTGAATAGGCAGTCAAAGGAAATCTAGTTATGACACCACATAAATGAATTCAATTGCTAAAACCCAATGGTTGAGCTCTCCTACCACTTCTTCTGATGGATTAAGCTTATACATCCCCAACAAACCCAAAGCAAGCAGCTGCTCAGGGATATCTACAGATTGAAAAATAAGGCAGCACATTACAGCCTACACAGACAGCTAAGCGAGCATAATCAGGAGAAATTGTGATTGGGCAAAACTTAAATCACAATTCTTTGTATGAAGTTCTAGACATTGGGCTACACTGTGTCAAGTGACATGCTAAAAAATACTCAGCATAAAGACAAAAAACCAAAGATCTGGTAGAAAAGGTATGATATCCTTATAAAAAGTCAAGAATCCAACTCAAAGTATGACACAGGGCTACTAAAGTAGGGCAAAATAAAAACCCTTCACAAAGATCAAAGCCCAATATATTAATAAAGTAGAGTCTATCTCTAAGCAGCCTTTTCAACTTAAGTACCTTTTTTAATCTCTAATGAGTATAGTAGCTTCACAGCCTCAGGGATGAACAGATCAACTCATCCTATAATGAAAAAGTTTCAAGTGTTTATGTAAAATATACTGTACTTCTCAGAGCTTTTGAGATGGACAAACCAAATTCAGATTAGAGCAAGCTAAAGTTTTCATAGAAAACCTAACTGGCGCTGTCAGGGCCCAGGATACCCTAGACAATCAGCTAGCCTTCCTAGAGATAAAGCAACCAACAGCATGGGAAACATTACCAACTGCCTTCCTGGGAGAAAACCCCCTTTCTGATCACAAATGGCCAGGGGTTTGCAAGGCCCACATGCCGCAAAACCCTGGCATTGAATCTAAACACAAATTTGGGCCCATTTACTATCATGAAATGGTCAATTGAGAGGGCAATTGTTTGATCTTGTGATCGGGCGCTCAATTGCTTGTGGGTTCTAATAATAGCTGTGGCACCTTGGCATGCAGCAGCCAGACCAATTTACATGATATACCAGCCAATGTCCTTCCATCCCCAAGTCCCAGTGCGCAAATTCCATGCCATTTTGCAAGTATCACTGAAAATGATGCCACCAGGCCTCTGGTGGAACAAAAGGCTAAGTATTCCCCAGTAAGTATAAATAGTGAGGAGGAGAAGCCTTTCTCACTGTTGACATCTTAAAGTAAACAACTTTATTCCCAAGACCCATTATTTTGTTGCAGTAATTATCTATTTTTGCACCAATATAATCATTCTGTTTGCATCTATTTGTGAATTCACTACACAATACAACTGCACCTATCTGTTCCCTCCTGGCTCTGCTCCTGTCACTTTGGTTAAGCCACCTTGCACTATTGACTTGGAGTTCTTCCACCCTCACCACTTGGATCTTCTTACTGGCCACTCTAGAGTGAGAATTCCACCTATCATGAAGGGGTTCTTTTCACTCCCCCCTGCCCAATGTACCTCCTGTCCAAGACTTCAGCAAGTTGGGGTTTATTTACATCACAGTATTGGGGCTGGCTAATTAGGTTGTGCCCCATACTGGAAGTTGGTGCTCCCTGTCCACTGCTGTGAACGAGAACAGTTGGAATTCAAATTGTCTGCATGTTGAATGTCTACATGTAGATTGTCAAAATTAATTTTATACCCAGGTCAACATATTAGAAAAGTCTAGATAAAGTTTCCTACCATGTAGCCTACTGGAGGTTGACACTTTTTTAATAAGCAGAAACCTGTTTTCTGAACATTTTACTTAATAAAAATTAAGCCCCAAAATACCTTTTAGGGTAAAATGATCATTTAGAATCCAAAAATAAAATAAAAAAGAATGCAAAGTTATCTAAAAATATACTAAAAATCCACTTCAAAAATAATTCACTATGAAATTAACTGTTTTCACTATAAAATAATTATATTTACCATATAAAAAGTTTATAAATATATTTCAAAAAAAGCTTAATAAAATATATTAAATACAGAAACTAAAGGTAAACATTTATTTTAAGAATAGTTGATATAATAGCAAACCAAAGTTAAATATACCTTAGTACTAAAACAACTATTTGTGCTAGATAATCCAGGCTCTGGCATAAAAATCTTTTATAAAAACTATTAATTCTTTCTACCATTTTCAAATTAAATTATCTTGTTAAATAATATTATTGGTTTTTTAGATTAAAATTATATAATAAATATCAGAAAGAGCCAATAATGTTTATTATAAACTAAGTTGAATGTTTGTTGCAAGAGAGTACAGTGGCAATCTTGCTCATCTGCTCCCCAAGCTCAGATAGCTTGTACTTATTCTTGACAGCTGACTTGATCTGCTCTTTGTAAATGCTAGCCTTGCACTGTTTTCTCTTCTTTAGAGCCCTTACTTCCATATCCAAAGGGAGGAGACAGTCTTTCCCTGTTCAGCCTTAAGGTGCTCAAAAAAGGTGTTGTATCTGGGAATCACACCAAAAGAGGACTTAAGATGTTTATGCCAGTTTTCAAGGCACAATGTTGTCTTTATTTTATCCTTGAGAACTACCTGATAACAATTACAGCTTGCCTTTGATGCTGGCTTGCCCCTGCGGCTGACCACCTTGCTCCCCACCCACTGTGGCTCATAGTAGTCAAATAAGAGTTGTAACTAAGATTCATGGCTCAAGCCATAAGGATAATTTCAGAGAAGCTCAAATCTTTGGCCAACATGCTCAGGCTTAATAAATGCAAGAGCAAAAAACTTCTGGATCAGAAACTTGCATTACCAGTTGTATCTTGTTGTGTGAGAGAGCTGAGGAGGGTCTTGCCCTTAAGTCATCTATTAATAGCTTGTCAGTAATGAAAGAAACACCCTTGTACCTTGCCATTGAAGGTTTTTACAAAGGCATTGTATTGGGCTGACTCATAATCCATGATAATTATTTTGGAGCCAAGGGCTCTATTGCATTCCTTTTCTTCAGCAGCTAGGATGACTTCATTTTTATCAGCATCATCAGGATTGGCCCTTGTTGATGGACCAGAATTCTTTCCAGTCTCAGTGGGAATAGCTTTAAGGCCCTCTTGTAGAATCTTGGTTGCTCTTAGGTAAATCTCCTCTGAGGCTCCAGAAAGAAGAAAATATGTAAAGGGGCAGACTTTATCATCAAGCTGAGCATGCACTAACCACAGCTGATAGAATAACTTAGGACATATTGCAAATGTCCCATCACAGAGCCAAGTCTCAGTGGCATACAGTTGCTCTAGATTCTTATATATGGTGTAACATATAATCTTTTCTTTTGCACCAGGTCCATCATCATTAAGAAGGAACTGTTCATTGTCTTGGATTATCTGCAACTCAGGAGCAAGGACCAGGTCTTTTAGTTGGGTTATACCTTTTCCAATTGGGGTTAGCTCTCAGTGTCTATCACAGATATACTTAAAAAGTTGTTCACAGTCAGGGACAAATTTAATATTCTCTTTGCTCAAGTGTTTGGTGGCCTTTAGAGCCAGGTGAGTTGATTTAATGTCTTTTGATACTGGTACCATTTGGAATAGATACCATTTGAGCAGCTTCTCAATCAAAGTGGTGGGTGGAATGCAGGTATGTTCACCCTTTTCCAAGGCAATTTTGTCCCAACCTTGAGTGTTTAGGCGTTCTGGGCAGCTTCTGTATTCACATATTAAATGCTTGCTCTTTCTTCCTTGCTTCTGATTATTTCAGTTAAACACATAGCCATCACTGACCATGCTTGGGCCACCTTTGACTGACATTAATGGAAAGAATTTTTGGAATCTCTGTGGGATCTTGAAAGAGCCCTTAACATTGCAAATATTGTGGTCTTTTATTGTATCCCATGGCCCAGGAGGAGCATGTTAAAAACCAGGAAAGTACTTATGTTGCTAATCATCTTCATGTTCACCAGGAGAAGATTCAAGAGAGGGTTTAGGAGAGGGCTCAAGGGAGGACTTGAATCTTGCATTTCTTTTCTTCTTGTTGATGGAATCTTTATCTTCCTAAGATTCATACCATCTATGAGAGGAGAAACCATCATCAGAGTCCTCCTCAGGAGCTTCAGGTGTGGGAGTTTTCTTTTTGTTCATCTTTTTTAATCTGTCTCTTAGGCAATTTTGTAGAAGAAGAAGCCTTAGTCTTAACAGTGTCCTTGGCAGTTTTTTATTGGGCTTTTTCTTATTAGGCTGGGGTTTCTTTGATTTATCCTATAAAGAAAAAGGGGTTAGATAAAAAACTGTCAGTAAAGTATAAAAAATGAAAGTTAAAGCTGAAAATATATCAAGTTGTAGATGATTATTATATAGAAAATGCAAAAAAAACCCTTTAATATTATTAATATATGCAGTATTGAGGCTTTTTATTAAGAAAAAGATGAACAAAACTACATTTAAATGTTTAGTGTCAACATTTTAAGTGTTGACATGTATTAAAATTTTGATTCTAGACAGTTGGCCTAAAATATTGTCTTAATTTAATTAAGATTTATATGTTTTTTAAATAGCAATTTACCCTAATAATGCTGACTGTCTACAAGTCAACTATTAGAATTAAGATTGGGCTTATAATCTAGACTGAAATCATGCTATTTGGGGTTTGGGCTATAATAAAGTTATATTTGTATAACTTTGAAAACTAAATACTACATATTGTAATAAGTGGTTTTATTATTATATGAAGTTTTGGGGTTCTAAGCTTACCATTCTGTAAGTTGAAATTGTTAAGCTGCTTCTTTTGCTTATTATATTAGTGAAGGTAACAACTTTGCCAGAGTTGGCCTTCTTTTATAGTGGAGCTTCTATTAAATATTGCTTAAATTATGACATTGTGGTTGCTTAACTTATTCCACTTGTCCCACTTTTGCTTTTGTGTTGGGTTTCTTTTGTGTCAACTTTAAATGACACTATATAAATTCTAGTTTTAACCTATAAAATCTGGCTTAATCCTATGTTTAAGGGTTAATCAGAATACATCCAGTGGTTTCAAAGCTATAGTAAACTACAAATATAATATACAACAAAGCTTGAAATTTTTACCCACTATATCTAAAAGAACTATAAAACAAAGGGCCAAATATAAATATAAATGACCTATTATAAGTGAAGATATTCTGGATTACATGTATTTTTATTAAGAAATATTATAAACTGGTTTTTTATGTTGGCATTGTGGAGATTCATTGTTGAAGTTGGGCTAAAAGTTAAAGTATGATAATTTGGTATTTTAATAGTGATTTCCTTCTTATTTTGTAATAATAATTAAGCCTATTCTTAGTTGATGTCAACATTGGCTTTGTTTTCTCATTGATTATCAATTATGACTATGAAATGCAATATAAAAAAGTAGTTTATTTAGAAAACGTCTATCAGGCTTTGGCCTAAGTGCCAAATTGAAGTCAACTGTCTGCATGTTGACACTTTTTTGACATGCAGACAGTTGACATGCAGACAGTTTGAATGCTGACTGTTACCGCTGTGAACTATATTGTTAGGATTGCACCAATTGTGTATATGGCCTTTCATGAATGGCCTGTCTCCCCTGTGGGATTCTAATTGGACTCTGGTATGGGCTGTGACAGGCTAGGTTATTTAGGTCTGAGCCAGGATCCTTAAGGTTTGGTCTATTATTAAGACCTCATGTCTTAATCTTTGAACTTTTTGTCTTTCTTGATCCCGATGCTGCTTGGGCATATGTCATTTAACTGGTTCCAGGTCCCTTTCTTAATTTTTCTGGTATACTCAAATGGTTCTGCTCTTGATAGAAATTTGATAACTTTGAGGATTCAAGCCCACAGATTTGAGTCGAGATTTCAGGTAAGTTTGAACCCAAAGCTAGATTATCAATTACTTTATTTAGCTTGAAATTGTTTGCAGAGGCAGCTGAATCTTGGCCTGGGCCCTGGTCAGGCAGCAAAATTAGAGGTAAGACGTTCTGGAGTCTAGCTAACCTTTCTCTTTCTGCCTTGCATTTAGGAATTGCTTGATTTGGTGTGAACATAAAAGGAACTTTTTTCTTTGTTCCTGATCTTCTTTTTCCACACCAAGCTGTGATCTGGATGCCACTAGGATGCTTTAACACAGGGTGGGACCATATTTGCTGTGTTAGATTGTTCTAGGTGCTGTTCTTGGGTCTCCTTGTGGAGTGGTTAGTATATAAACTCAACATTATTATCCAAAAAAACACAATCATATCAGGATGAGCCCTGAATGTTTCCTCTAGAAGCTCCATATCGTGATCTGAGGCGTGGCACAGAGTCACAATGGGAAACCCTAACCTTAGGATTGGATTTGTACTAAGTATTGGTTAGAATGGCATGGAAGGCTATGAAATTACCTTGTGGCCCTGATTGAATAATATCTGCTAGATGTGGCTAGAGAGGCGCCAAAGTATGTGAAGACACAAAGACAAAAATGTGAATAGAACCTAACTTTTATTGGGTATAAAGATTGGGAATATCTACTGTGTAGCTTTACCACAAAACAGTAAATGGACAGTAGGATCACTTGCCACAAGCATGAGTGGGGCAAGTGAGTTGCGCAGAATCAGGAAACTGAACAATTGAATTTCCCAATTTGGAGTCAGACTCATTTTGAAGGGCAAAAGCAAAAGAGAGAGATTTGTCCTTTAAATAACCCATCAAAGGCAAAATCAAAACATGGTGAATGGTGGCATTCACAACACTATGGCTGGTCCAGGGAAGGACCATATCTAAGGGTTGAAGCATCACCAGCTTGGTTGCTCCCAAGAAGAAGCAGTCTAAGGAGCAGGGCTAACAGGAGAAAGTATAAAGTGGGGAGGCCAAGAAGTACTTGGAAGATGTGGCCATTGCTCTTGGCAATGGTGTCAACTTATATCAATAAGCTCTGTTATATATATCAATCTTATCTGGCTTAGTTTATTATTTTTTAGATGGTACAAATCATTTTAGATATAGCTGGTAAGCTTTGGGTATATTTTAAGGAATGAATATATGGAATACAATATGGGTTACTATCTTACCAGTAAACCATATGATATTACCCATTTCTACTGCATGAAATTGATCAAATAAGTGTGCAAAAGTTATTATATATTGCTATATTTCATATAATTAAAGTGAGTATGTTTTTGTGTAAGTTTTTATTGCTATAATGACTTAAATCTTTTTATAGTAGGGGTGTGATTTGCATAGTGAAAAGTAAAACAATATTTGTTTCTCATTATTTTTATTGATTGGAGTATGATTTTATTGTTGTTTTGATCTCTTTAAGATTTTTTATGTTACTATAGGTGTATTGAATATTATCTCATACTAAGTATGTTTCAGGTAGCAAGCACAGTTGGTTGAAAAATTTCAACATAAGTTGCCATTGTTAAAAATGAGCTTGTAAGAATGCCATTTTTTCCCTTCTTGAAACCTAAGGTATAAGCAGGGTTTGATCCCTGGTCACAACTGCCCACAGGTTGCCAGCCTGGAGGACCAGGGGGCCGGCCACCTGCATTTTTTGGGATTGAATTCTTCCAAACCCAGACTGTAATTGCTCAAGAAGGGGAAGACATCAGCATAAAGTTGCCAACAATGAAACCTAGTGAGAAACACAACAAATTGCCTAATGAAGGCAAGGAGATTTCTGTCATTGGCTTAATGTTCTTAAATTCTACCTTGGGGGTCAATCAGAACCCCTCATCTGAAGAAAACATGGCCCTAAAGGCCGCCCCCAATAATATTTCTCAGGAAAAGAAGGGCTGTGCTACTGTGATGATCCACATGTTTGGTGGTTTGCAGGCAGGGCTAATGTTGGCCAAGCAAAAGTTTGGTTGTTTGTTGAAGGTGAGCCTAGTAGGTAACATGATCTACTAGGGGAAGTGAGGCCTGCCTGGTAGGTAACATAGGACTACCAGGGGTAGATGTTGCCTCCACTCAGCAGAATAAATTGGCTGCTTTGGGCTATAGTGCTTCACCCTGCAGGAAACTGTGGCTGTGGAAGAGTGAAGACTGAAATAGCAAGCAGGGAACTTTGTCTGTCTGGAGGGAGTAGGTTTTGGACCCCTGGCGGGTAACGCGGGCTGCCAGGGAGGGGAAGAGCTTTGAGAGCTCTACATACCCTAGTACGCTTACAGGAGGTCTGTGAGCAAGCACCCTACCTAAAGAACTGGTAGGGTGTCCTCTTTTATGCCCCTATGGGAGCTTTGGGGAAAACCAAGGTGAGCATTGGAGGGTATAGACTTGCTCAGAGGTGTCACCAAGGCAGCTTGCTTGGGGAAGCAAGCTGCAGAACTTGGTGTGATCAGGCCTCTGGGAAGTAGAGCTGATTAATCTGCGGCTGAAAGCCCAGACTTAATCACCTGGGTGAGTAAAGACAATGCATAGACATTGATCTATGGTTGAATGGCCTAAGTGGATTGCTACTTACAAGGGCCCAGTCAAACGCCAGTTCAATGTAGACTTATGCCTGGGTCTACAAGTTCTGGTAATGGGGACTGAGATATAGAACCAAGGTGGTTCATAGAATTAACAGAGAAAACTAGCAAGAGGGACTGCTTGGTCACAGTGAAGGCTAGTTGATGAACTGTTAATTCATATTGAATTGAATGAACCAATATGGTTCAGTGTGTAGAAGGAACAAAGGAGGTTCCTAGTGAGGATTTGTTGAGGAACTGGTTGAGGAGGAGTTGAAGGGCAAGAAGATTATGATGCAGTACTAGCTGATCATAAGGCAGGAGGGCCAGAGGACCAGAAGTTTGTGTTAAAGACCTAAAGAGCTGAGAGGATGAACTAGCCATACTGGATGCAGAGGCTGGAAGAGCTGATTTTAGTGACTTTTGAGAGGAAATTTAGATTAAAAGAAGCAGTTAAAGAATAATTAAATACTTCCTGATTATGATTAAAAAAGGATTGAAAATCATATAATTAAAAAGAAAGAGAAGAAAAAATAACATATAGTTTGTTAGAACTATATGTTATTTAAAAAGAAGAATTAAGGAAGAAAGGAGCTGGAAAAAAGCTGGAAATGGAACGGAGAAACTATGAGGGCAAAAGAGTGAATTTTGCCAAGAACAACTAGGAAAGGCAAAAGGACAAGCAGCAAGCAGGTTCAAAGTCTCAAAATATTGAAAGAAACATGGAGAAACACGGAGAAATGTTGAAAAATCAAAGGGTCTAAATTTGCCTAAGTAAAACATATGTGGAAGCGCTTGAGATTTGCCAGGGAAACGTGACGGGAAGTACGGTGAAACCGTTCGAAACGCAGAGCAGTTGTTTACCCGGAGCGAGACAGCCTTGGATTTGAACCAGGGTTAAGGACGGATCATCCGGGGAAACCTTTTTGGCAAAACCATTGAATTGAGGCATATGATTGGCTGCAAGCCAGAGTTTATTTAATCAGTGTTTTAAGGGCTTTAACTTGAGAGTTAAAGCCTAAAAAATAAGGAGCAGAAGCAGAAAAATCAGCTCTTTCATTGGCTGAAGTAAGTTTAAAGGTTTATTATATTATAGAAGAAGAAAAACAGGATAGTTTAAGCTTTAAAGAACCAGAGTTCTAAGAGAGATTTTTGGTCTGAAACAAAGGGCTATAAAAGGGAGAGCTATCTGAGACTCTTCAGAGACTGGATCAAGTGGATTACAAAGGCCACAGAAGCTACAGAAGAAGCCAAAGACCAAGAATAGGAAGCCAGAGCTGGAACAGACTGCAGGAGCCCAAGACTAAGTACAAGGAGTCCAAGAGATTGTTGAGGGACTCCAAGTATTGGCACAAACCCCTTATTATTCCCTATCCCCGGGCCTTATACCAGAAAGTTTCTAAGGGGATCTTCCTTCTGAGACTGAATAAAAGCCCATTTTGACCCCTATACATATTTCTGAGATACATTCCCCCTTACTAGAGAATGACAACCCCTTCCAGCTGGTCCCTGGCTACAATCCAGGACACACTTGGGGACTGGTGGACAGGAACCCCACAGCTACCTTTCCAAAAGATCCAACCTATGAATGTCCCTCCTACACCAGTGCCATTTTGCCACCCCAAAACCCAGGCCTCCTGCCCACCCAAATCAACATTTACCAATCTTATGAGGACTCCCTCTAGTAGATATAAATTCTAGCAGCAGGGTACTATATAAACCCCTGTACTTTTTACTAGACTTTACAGCCAGTTTTGAATAAAGGTTATGAGATATTGGGTTTCCCAAATAATGTCATATTTTATCTTAGTTATTTGCCTATTCACCTCTAAACCCCCTGCCTGCCTTTCACACTGCTCACAACTTATTGTCCCCCAGGTTTCCCCTTTTGTTGTGACTTGGTAGGGTTGGGTAGTTGGTAGTTGGTAGTTGTATCTTGATTACTTGAATCACAACTTATTTACTATAGAAGGCTAAGTTGAGTGTTCTCTAACTTAGTGCAGATAATAATGTATAATAAATGTAATAATTGATCCTTTATTTAATGTCAAGTATAAAAGTTACATAGAGATGGTATATTTGATTGCCGCCACAAAACACCAGGATCCTCTATTCCCTGTTCAGATCCTGCAGCAATCTTAGCCTAATTTTAACTTCTGATTAGGTGATCATAATTAATATTGACTAGTCTTACAACTCAGGTCAATCAACTGTCCTATCCTACATCCAGGACAAGAGTGCTGGTTACCTTATGTCAAGGATTCTTTCCCTGACTACATTAATTCTATTGAAGGTTCTAACGGCATTATATCAGGACAAACAACAAAGAACAAAAGTCTTCTAGGTATGGATAACCCTGGCTTGAAGCCAGACGGGAATCAAACTCCGGACCCTAAAGAAGAGTCTAATGTTAGTCTATCTGCAACAAACAAACTTATATTACCTTTTTATTTGAATTTAATTCATTCAAAATTTGCTTTTGTGCTTGCTTTCAACTTTAAACTGGTTAATAAGCAAGTTGAGGACGTCACTTACCGCTCCTCATCTGATTGGCTGCTTGCAGCTGGCCTGCCACTCTGGAATTCATTATTTCTATATCTTGACCAAGCTCTGCACTTGACTTACGCTGAGATACAGCTGATGAACCGCTTATTTGTTCCTAGTCTTGCGGCTTGTTTCTGTTGCTTCTCTTTGTATGATAGCCTTGTACATATTATTAATGTCCAGGTCCATTGGTACATGGTAAAATTGATAATTTCAGCCATAAGAGTAATGCAACCACAATGTAACTCCTCTCCCATCCCACTATTCTTTTAAAATGTTTCAGCCTCCATTTTAAGAGTATTTAAGTGGGATATCCTTATTATTCCTACTTGTTCCAACAATAAAGTATTTATCCTATACCTGATACTCATTCACCTTCTGATAACTTATTTTTTGAAGCCATGAGAGGGTTTTTATTCCTGTTCTGGTTTCTAGCTTCCTTCTTGCCAGTGGTATCAACCTTGGAAAACCCAACACCTACAACTGACTGGTACAACTCTTCTCCAGATGACGCCCACCAAAAGGAATTCTTTGCCCATGGATGATTCAAGTACCCCTCTGGCCACTGGGGACGTAAATTCCAATATGGTTGTTCATTCACTCCGCCTCCTGCCAAATCTGCTCTGGTTAGACCTTACACCTCCTTCTACTTCTTGACGTACATAGTAGGATACTACCTACTTGGTTGGTTCAGTTCTATGTTCGGAAGATTTGCTTACCTGGGACACCTTGCAATGGTCATGGTTCCTATTGGCTCAGTAATAGCAGGATTTAACTTAGGGGCCTTGGCCCACCAACTAGGGAGCTTGTTCCCTTCCAAGTGGGTCCCTGACACCTTATCATTCACCAAGCTTAATGGATCAATGTTGTTTTACAGTGAGGAATAGTTTATCCAATCAACATACAGCACCTTTGGTCCTGTCCATTTCATGGAGTACCTTTTGAAGCCTGAATATAAATATTGCACCTCTGACCATATACTAGTGAAAAATCCCTTGGCCTGAACTAAAGAGTTGACCAGATATAACAGAAAGTGCCATTGGTTTATTATTGAGCCCCAACTGTTTAAAGATAAGTACAGCTTCTTTCCTGCCACCAACTAGACATGGAGCTGCCTCCCACCCCCAAACCAGTGTCCATGTCCATACCCAAAATCTACTTAGACAATATCAACAAGCTGTTTGGAATAGTATACATCACCCTCTCTGAGGTGACTGAGACTATCATCCTGGCTTCCAGGCCATGGTCTTGGGCAGTAAAATTGATGTCTTACCTATTTAAGTTAGCACCAATCTTATGGTGGTCCATGTCCACTAATTATATGCCCGCCCAAACCCAGAAAATGACAGGCCAGCTGCCCTGAGTTGGTTCCCTGACATAGATCCACACTTTACTATACTGCAAACATTATTAGTGTTGACGTAAGAGCTTTTACCAACCTCTCCTAAAGTATTATGTGATATCATGGTTCAGTTAATGTGCAAAGGGCTTCAACAACCTTGGTTGGGATATATGTGTCCAATAATACTGATATCATCATGTAGACTGACTGTGAGTGAATGGGAGGATATATATGCATGGTTTAGCTCGTAGAAGCCTATTGGTACTATGATTTTTTTTTGGATATTTATGGGCTGGAAGTGAAGGAAAGTAGAGGAATATAAATTTGAGAAGGGTATGTATTTATAGGGAGCTCAGTAGTTGGATGGCAGAAGGGGATGTGGTGAAATCAACTCTCTGCCGCTTGATTATTGACTAGTCGGTAGCTATCATGTTAAATCGTTCCAAAAAAGATGAATGATGCTCCTAATTGTTGACGAATTAGACCATGTTAGGATTGATCTGTCGTGAACAACATATTCCTTTAACCAACCAAAGGTTAATTGGCATTGTAACACATACACCGACTATAGTACCAATCACCCATTAAGCCGAAACTCTTCATTCTGTTGGATGATCCCTTCACCTTACTCCACAATGCCCTGCCACGGTTTTGGATCACTGTCAATCTCTAATATGCCCTACCATTGTTATCAATTATTAAGCAACTAGAATGACCTAGTCAACTAGATTGTAGCATACACACCCCCTCCTTCTTATTTAATAAAGACCCAATTATACACTATACTTTTAAGCTACATTACTGATATCTATTCTTATCTGTAAGTGTATATTCTTGTGAATGACACAAGACAAAAACGACGATTTCCGTCTATATTGCCAACAGTCCAACTACAAGTCCCTCCTTGAGGATTTGCTATAGGCTAATGTACTCCTTGCTTTCTTCTTTGCCACTATAACCTGTCGACAACCTTGGCCACTTGTTTATACTTGTGTACCTCCCCTTATACCATTTCCCTTGTGACAGCTCGCCTTTAGACCGACTGTCTTTCTAACCCAGTAAACAGAGCATAACAAGGGACACGCAAGGAAATCTTAATCAAGTGAATAGGCTTGGAAAGGTGAATTGTAAAATTAACCATTTAGTTAGGATGTCCTTGCATTGTGGGAAGTAAGGATACGGTATTTATAAGTTGTGAGAATTGAAGAAAGGGGGAGCAGTGGGATAATTTGTTGAGTGACTAAAAGTTTATTCAATGTGTTCAGTAGCTCTATCTAGGCTGGATAGCTGCATTGTAGGCTTCCTTGGGTGACGCTCTTTTTCCATATGCAGGTCTAGTGCCTTGGTTCATGTTGTAGGCTTCCTTGATTGGCGCTCTTTTTCCATATGCAGGTCTAGTACCATGGCTCAAGGGAGAACTTGACGGATAGGTTTTGATTTGCTTGCTCTGTGCAGGTTTCTCTTTAGAGTCTGGTTTAGATTTTCCAGAAGAAGCCTTTGGGTTAGAGGAGTCTTTGGCTGTGCTAGCATTGGGGGATTCATTATCAGATTCAGCTTCGGTTTCTGAATCAGTTTCAGAATCTTGGTCGGCCTTGATGTCTGGCTTAGCCTTCCCGGAAGATGCATTTGGATTTGAAGAAACCTTGCTTGTGCATGCATTGGGGGATTCGTTATCAGATTCAGTTTCTGAATCAGTTTCTGAATCTTGGTTATCATCATATTTGGCCTTGGAATTGGACTTGCCAGTGGGAGCATCTGGGGTTGAGGAACCTTTGCTTGCGTTATTTTTGGGTGACTCTTGGTCGGAGTCTGTGTTAGGGGAGTCGTATGAAGCTTGACTTGGGCTGGCGCATTTGGCGTTCTTGCTACTTGATGGGGACATCTTGGCGGGGGCGTCGTCATCAGATTCGCTATCAGATGGATACGACTGATTTGGTTTGGCTTGCTTGGTAGTTTTTTTCAAAGTACGATTTTGGATTTCTTTGCAGGGACCTTTTTAGAGTCACTTTCGTCATCGGCGTCACCTGAGGCTTCGTCACTCTTAGAGGGCATGTCTTCACTAGAAGCGGCATCGTCGTTTTCGTAGTCTGACTTTATTTCGTCGGGATCTTCGTCAACCAAGCTGCTCTCATTCGCTGGCTTAGGGACATTCTGTCTTCTTCAAAGAGCAGGAGTGCCTTGGCTTCTGTGCTGCAGTGTGGTTTCTGGTGCGGTTGGTGCGCCTTGGACCAGAAGGGCGCAGATGAGAGTGATGATTTGATTTGACTTGAGCATGTGGGTTACCATCCATCATCAGCCTATTTATACCTCAAGAACCAAACATTCTGCATTCGACTGGGCATACTTTGCTTGGACCCTAGTAACTTGTTTATATTTAGCCTTGCTAGTCCATAGAATGACGTAAATATATGAATTATAAATACTTCATGGCTAAGCTTTATTTTTCAATATTTTATATCTAAAATATTTTTTTCAAGCAAGACTTACTAAACGTCCAGCCCCGCTTCAAAGCTGCAAAGAACCTTGATTCTGGGGCATCATGCATTAAACAGATGCTAGCTGGAATGAGAAAGCTACCATTTCGCTTCAGTGTAATTTTATATTAAAAGTATATGTAAAAATATAGTCCTAGATTAGGGAACCTATTTTTTGTTGCAACAAATATAAACACTAAACCAAATGCCACTCTTTGAAAGTATATGAATAAAATCGGGGCCTCTTGATTATAAAACCTAATGATTTAATTAAACAAATTATTAAACACAACCCATGCTTGACCAAGCAGCTGGGCCTAAACTCAACCTGCGAACTTGCCTATATTTTCAGTTGCCTGGCAAGAAACTCCAAAGTGGGTTGTTCCCTGGCCAACCCAGGTAGGGTTCCATGATGCTTTTGTTTCACATTCGCTGCATTGGATGTCCTCTCCAACCGGGCTTCAAAGCAAAAGCCAGAACAGCTTAGACTCGGGCTCCCACACGGAGAGCCTTGATTTCATAAATCAATATTCGCTTTTCAATGCCATATCCAAAAATAGGTAGCCTGCAGGAAAGAGATCAGGATACGCCAGACATTTCCGGACAGATTCCGACCTTTTGATTACCGAGGGAGCCAAGATCCGAGTCAAATCGAGGTTGCGGGTTCTGATGCTTGGTGAAGCCAGGGTTCCGGATATTCCCAAAGGGTATTATCCATCCCTCAGAAAAAGCTCCACCATGGCTCCATGGATTTCAAATCAAAGGCTAATCCATAAAAAGCTTCAAATGAGTTACCGTCGCCAAACTTTAAGATTAACCTTAGCACAGAATCCCCTAGCCAACCATTTCTAAATTCCAAAGCTTGCAGAAACTCTACAGGTTTATGGCGGGCATAAACTAACAAATCATTAAGCCCACCTACCATAAGGTGCAAATCAAGACTTTAGAAACCACCCTATATCCTATACTGACCAGTTGATAGTCCAGCATCGCGACATCTACAATTACTCTCTCTTGGGTAGGGTTGCGTCGGCCACAAAAAGGGATAATTATGGCATTTGCCGCAATTGTCCCGTCCTCCCTTCCCTGTAATCTTCTTTCAGATTCCCCTATGTTGGGAGAATCCAAAAATTCAAAAAAGAAGGCCTCAGATGGCTTTCTGTTTTCCAGATGAGCCTGATTCTCTTTAAATATTTAAAATATTGTCAAGTTTATACTTCTGGGAAGTATAATAAATGAAATAAAGGGGAAGATTAAGAAGAGAATGATACTTTATTGAATATAATATAGAATAATATATAGTATCATGACAAGCCACATGCCGTCCATGTACGTCATGGAGGTCATGGGGCTTATCTGAGTGATGTTCCTCTTGAGTCACGAGGCTTAATCAAGTTGTGTTCCATTTAGGACCTGGATTGAGTAATCCCCGTCATAGATGGTTGACTGATAGTGGTGTCACCAGTTTATTGACTGGACGGTGAACCATTTGGTGAGCCGTTTGGTGATTTACTCGGGGCGTTAATTCCCCGAGAGGGAGTAATCAAAGATGTTGCAATATCTCCCCCTGGGGTGCTGGAAGGCGGAGCCTTGGGAATTTTCTTGAGAGTATCTGGTATGCGGGCTTGGTATTGATCCAGTTTAGTGTTGGGCACAGGGAGCCTTGAATTCTGCTGGGCTGTTCTTGCCTTACACAAGCGGAGTCGGTTGTGGTGCATACATTTCAGTTCAGTTTGAGCTCCAATTCCTGTGATCATGTAGGTATTGTTGGGTTTAACTTCCATGGCAATGCCTGGTCCACATAGTCCTGGGTCTAATTTGTGTTGATTGTGATTGATGACCCAGATCTTGTCCCCGACTTGGAACCTTTCTTGTTGTAATGGGATTGCTTCCCGCTGAACCCTTTGTTATTCCATCACTTCTTGGTCCTCTCTGGCTTGTAGTACTTTTGGGTCATTACTGTCTGGTATCTTCTTTGAAAGTGGCAGTTGTGATCCCGTGGTTGTACTGACAAGTGAGGGCTTCTGACCATAGACAAGTTCATAAGGGCTTTTACCTATATTACGGTTGACATATGTTCTGCAGACCATAAGTGTGACAGAAATTGCAGGATAGTATGAAGCCATTTCTAAGTGATGGGGAATTACCACCCAAATCCACATAGAATTAATGATTAACCACCAACACGGCTTCAGATTTTTTTTGGAATTTCCAATTGTAACTCCAGGATTAAGTAGAACAATTAGTCCTAACCAAAGTAGTCCAAGATAAATGACCTGAGAAAGCATCAATGCATCTTCAGTGTAAAATTCTGGGCATTGGGAAGTAGCACAATTTTCAGTTTCTAGAATGGGGGGAGCTCCAAGATTGGCTAGCATGAAATTGACATTGGGCGGCATCAACAACAAAGTTCTAACTGCAGGACCCCATCTTCTAGAAATGATTTGGTTCAGAATCAGATTGTAAGGAATATACCGCAACAACCCAATCACAGGATGCATTTTTTAAAATGGAAATTAGAACTTGGGATAAATGATTTTTATTGAGTGAATTTAGGAGGACTCAACTCTTAGAGTTGAAACAGTGAAATTTATTCAATATATATCAGAAAAATTGACTAAGCAATACCACCTGAGTCTTGACCTCCTATTCCTTCCACATTGTCAAGTAAGCATCTGGTCCAGGTTGCAAAGAACCCTTGCGTGGCTAGTTTCTGACAACCATGCTGATTAACAAGCTCATATTGGGTGACCCTCATATTACGCCAATTTATCAATGTCAATTTGAAAAGGGGAACCGGTTTCAGCTGACAGACTGGAGCAGCCATAACCCATTTCTGATTGACTGTTTGATTTAAATCTGTTAACTCAGTCAAGTTTGATAAAGGGTTTCCAGCTTTTTGAGCCTTTTTGCTTGGGCAGATAATACCTGGCATGATGGAACCTACCATGACATTACCCTCTGCTTTAGCCCTGGGCACAATACCCCCATCCAGGAGATTGGATAAGGAGAAATTCTTATGGGCAGGTGGGAGTTTCATTGCGGCCAAGGTAAGTTTGGGATGACCAATAGCAGTGGGATTGCGCTTGTAGAACTCATGAATCAGATCTGGGGAATTGAAACAATTGTAGTGGGGAACCCAGGAGTTTTCAGAATCAGGATAACCTTTCCACAACACCAAATATTCTAAGCGTCGTCAATTCTTGCGGGAGGCCAAAATACAATTTAACTCATACTCAGGTTCTCCCTCCACAAGAATGGGTTGGGAAGAAGGAGTCTCTGTACCTTTAAAGGGAGTAAGGAGACATTCATGAAAGGTGTGGAAAATCTTGAAAGCAGGAGGTAAATCCAGCCAATAAGCAGAGGGACCAATTTGACGTTCAACTTTGAAGGGGCCAACTTGTTTAGGCCCTAACTTACAACAGGGAACCTTCAGTTTCATATTGCGAGCATCAACCATGACTAGATCACCTGGCCTGTAAGTTGGACCTTCCTGGCGCTTGCAATCTGCATATTCCTTGTAAGTTGTCATGGCAGCGGCAAGAGTAACCTGGAGCTCCTGATGGACCTGCTTCAATGCAGCAGCCTGATCAGTTGCAGCTTCCACGTTGCTAACCAAACAAGGACCCATATTAGAAGAAGGGTTGTAACCCACATTGGCATAGAAGGGTGATACTTGAGTTGACGTGTGAGGGGCGTTAATATATGTGATTTCTGCCATAGGTAAATTATCACACCAGTCATCTTGTTGCGCATTAGTGTAGCAACGTAGGTAGACCTCCAAACTTTGGTTTACCCTCTCTGTTTGTCCATTAGATTGGGGGTGGAAAGCCGTGGAACAACACAATTTGATACCTAGAATCCCAGTGAAAGCTTCCCAGAACTGAGCAATGAATTGAGGCCTGCGGTCACTCACAATCTCCATTGGGATGCCATGCAGGGAAAAGATTCTATTCACAAACAGCCTAGCTGTTTCCACCAAAGTAATTGTGGTTGAGCAAGGTACAAAGTGCGCCATTTTTGTGAAGCAATCTACCACCACCATGATTGCGTTAAACCCATTGGAATTGGGAGTTTCACCAATGAAATCTACCAACACAGACGTCCAGGGTCCTTCAGCAGGCTGCAGTGGAACCAATAAACCTGTAGTCTTGTTGTGGCTTGCTTTAGATCAAACACATACCAGACAATTGCAAACAAAAGCTGCCACCTGCACTGTCAAACCTTTCCAGGAAAACTGGCGGCGGATTAGTTCCACCGTTTTGTTTTTCCCTGGGTGGCCTGCTGTTGGACAAGTGTGATGAGTCTCCATGATTTCATCCCAAATAGTTCCTTCTGGGACCCACAAGCAACCTTGATGATATAGGACAGGACCTATCTTATGATAACCCTGAGGCTGACCTACTGGGTTTGCACATGCTAGCTCTAATAGCCTATCATAACCTTTGGACAAAGGTTGCAGAAACTTAACTTTGGAATATAAGTCCAGGTCTGCACCCTCAGTTAGAGACATGGTAGCCAGCGTAGCAGGTGGAGATAACACAAAATGCACCACAGCCTCATCTGGAATCATAGTATGTGTGTTGAACTTGGCATCCACACTAGCATCTGGGAGATGGGAAGGATTCCTGCTTAGTGCATTGGCCAAGTGATTGTCTGATCCCTTAATAAACTTGTAGCAGAACTTGTATCTTGTCAGGTCACCATGCCATTTGGATTGACAACCTGACAAAACCCTGGGTTGTCAATAATATAGAAGAGCTTTGTGGTCAGTTCTTACTACAAATGGATGACGTGCTGACATGAGATGGTGATGCCAATGCTTTAACAATTCCACAACAGCCAACAATTCCTTGTCATAAATCATGTAATTGCGTTCACGTGCTTTCATCTTTTGGGAGAAATACCCTACTGGTCTCTCAATCCCGTTGCCAGCAGTCTACAACAACACACCAGCTACAGCGTATTTGGATGCATCTGTGGAAATCACAAAAAGAAGCTCAGGATCCACATGTCTTAAAACAGGTGACAACAATAACAGAGCCTTGACTTCTGAGAACGCACTTGCACACTCAGGTGTCCAGACCAAAGTTGTCTTACCACTAGCCAAATATAACAGGGCGGCCACTTCAGACAGGTGTGGAGTGAACTTCTTCAAGAACGTGCAGGTACCCAAGAAACTACAGAGTTGGGATACTGTCACAGGCATAGCATACTCTCAAACCGCAGCTTCCTTTTCAGGGGCAATGGTGTGGCCATCCTCAAAGATAATATTACCCAGAAAGGTAACCTTACATTTGAAGAATTTACATTTGCTTCTTTTAATGATCAATTTGACCTGAAGGATGAGCTCTACTACTGCTGAAAGATGGGCTTTATGTGACTCTTCATCTGGAGAGAATACCAAGATACCATCCATATACACAATGGCACATACACCCAAGAGATCCCCCAAGACGGAATCAATTAGTCACTGAAAGCAAGATGGAGCATTCTTCAATCCAAACAGCATTACCCAGAACTGAAAGATACCCTTCTTAGTTCTGAATGCTGTCAACCATTCCATTTCTTCTGCAATCATGATTTGATTGAAAGCATTTACCAGATCAAGTTTTTAAAATACCTTTGCCTTCTCAACACACCTAGAGATCTGTGCTTTGAGAGGTAAAGGATAGGGATCAGGGATTGTGATGTTATTTAAGTTCCCATAGTCAACACAAGGACAAAGAGACCCATCAGCCTTTTGGACAAACAACAACAGAGAGAAAATTGACAAAGCCTTTTTAAATATATAGCCCTTTGCCAGCATGTCACAAGTCCATTCCTCCAAACATGTGTCTTCCTTCAAAGTTAAAGGGTAAATATGAGACACAACTCTAATCAGATCAACGGTAACTTTAAATTCAAAGTCAAACTGAGTGTGCTTGGGAAGGACCTCACCTCTGGTAGCGTCAAACGCTGCAGACCAGGGTTGTAAACATGCGGGTAAATCCAAACTTGCTGGAACAGGGACAGGAACTGATTGAATAGTCTGAGAGGATTGCTCCATTTTGGACATACCTAATAAAGGAATACAAATAGATATAGCCAAAGAGTGTTCCACCTGTAACACATTTTCTTTCAGTAAGGTGGATACATTATGCTCTCTTCACAAACCCACACCCAAAATGATAGGATACATCAGGGTAGAGCAAACAGAAAGCCTTGCAGTAAAAGACTGACCTGCAACTACAAAAGTAACTGGCTTCTTCAGCTGGAAAGAGGGAAACGTCTGACAGTTCCCACCCCTAACAAGCAATCCCGGGTGGCACTTGAGTTGTAGCAAGTTGGCCGTCTCCACACTCATGAAATTTTTGGAAGCACCTGTATCCAACAAAATGGCTGGCTGATAGATAGTCTGACCGTTATCAATGCTACCATAAAACAAGAAGTAACCAGAAGTAGATTTATTGGCAGCAAAGTTGGCTATCTTGGCAGGGTCTTGTTTTTCATTGGCGGTACGGATGACAGCTAAGGAGGCAGGATGCTCCTGGAAGTAACGCTTGATCATCTCTTGGACAGCAGCTGAAAGAACATGGTTATCCCAATCAATGGGAACAAGGGGCACATCATCAGATGTAACCATGGAAGATTTTGCAGGTACAACGTGCTGAAGCATTGCCAAGGAACTATCAGGACCAGATACTATGGGGGCCTCCTTTACATTGCCAGGTTTGTTCACCACTGCCAATTGTAGCTGAGACAAGCTAGGGGAGAACAATCTTGGCTTTGGTTGGAAGGAATTACCGCGGAGCAAGGACCAGAAAACCAGGAACACACAGCGGGTTTATCCTCAATTACCAATGTACCTTGCTTGGAAGTAGACGGATTTGAGACCAGAGAAAGAATTTGGCTTACCAGGGCCTCAGTTATGGTTAACAGGGAATCCCAAACCGCCAAATCCTGGGCAGTCTGGTCAACTGCTAACCACAATACTGATAGTTTATTCACCTCAGAAACATCAATCATACAGCAGTAGACAAGAAACTGAGGAAGGAATACCAAAAGCGGAGTTGTACCCTGATGGAAGGCGTACAGCTTACAATATACTTTGAGCTCCTCAATAGATACACACAGATTTTTTAACAAAGGGTATAGAGATGCACTTTCAGTTAAACACATGGATTTTGCTCCATTGCGGACAACAACCATTTGCAAGCATCCTCAGAAACCTTTGTCATCACATGGTAAACTTGGGATTTATGACTAAGGCTTGAACCGGAGTAGAATGATAATGCTGAAAAAACTTCATGCAAAATCTCATCAGTAGGTGGAGTAGGAAAATAATCCGGATGCCAAAATGACATGACACAACAGAAATAGGAAACAGAGGATCTAGTCTCAACAACTGCAACCGGAGATGGAAACCACAAATTAAAGAAAAGCCCAAACTGAAAACTCAGAAATGAACTGATGCAAATAAACATAGTAAACACAGATATCTCAACAGATCAGGAGAAAAGAAACACAAATTCATGACAAATTGCTTCCAAAAACTCAGAAGTAGAAGAGTTGAGTAATGTGACAGAAATTGCAGGATAGTATGAAGCCGTTTCTAAGTGATGGGGAATTACCACCCAAATTCACATAGAATTAATGATTAACCACCAACGCGGCTTCAGATATTTTTTTTGAAATTTCCAATTGTAACTCCAGGATTAAGTAGAACAATTAGTCCTAACCAAAGTAATCCAAGATAAATTACCTGAGAAAGCATCAATGCATCTTCAGTGTAAAATTCTGGGCATTGGGAAGTAGCACAATTTTCAGTTTCTAGAATGGGGGGAGCTCCAAGATTGGCTAGCATGAAATTGACATTGGGCGGCACCAACGACAAAGTTCCAACTGCAGGACCCCATCTTCTAGAAATGATTTGGTTCATAATCAGATTGTAAAGAATATACTGCAACAACCCAATCACAGGATGCATTTTTTAAAATGGAAATTAGAACTTGGGATAAATGATTTTTATTGAGTGAATTTAGGAGGACTCAACACTTAGAGTTGAAACAGTGAAAGTTATTCAATATATATCAGAAAAATTGACTAAGCAATACCACCTGAGTCTTGACCTCCTATTCCTTCCACATTGTCAAGTAAGTATCTGGTCCAGGTGGCAAAGAATCCTTGCGTGACTAGTTTCTGACAACCATGCTGATTAACAAGCTCATATTGGGTGACCCTCATATTACGCCAATTTATCAATGTCAATTTGAAAAGGGGAACCGGTTTCAGCTGACAGACTGAAGCAGCCATAACCCATTTCTGATTGACCATTTGATTTAAATCCGTTAACTTGGTCAATTTTGATAAAGGTTTTCCAGCTTTTTGAGCCTTCTTGCTTGAGCGGATAATACCCGGCATGATGGAACCTACCGTGACAATAAGGGTGGTTGGTAGCATATCAACCCAGGCTTTTGAATTGTTGGCAGATAACTTACTGAGGGCTTCCACTAGAGAGCTGTTTAGTTGTTCTACATGTCCATTTGCTTGTGGGTGATATGGGCTGGCTGTGACGTGTTTTATCCTGTTCTTGGCAAGGTAGATATTGGTGTTGATAGCTTTAAGTTCAGTGCCTCCATCTGTGATCAGCAGGTCAGGTTTCCCAAAATTTGCTGTGATATCTTTGCCAATAAATTATCTCATGACATTGCCTTTTAGCTCTTTTGTGGCTTGTGCTACAGGCCATCTGGTTGCATAGTTGATGGCTGTGATGATGTACTTCTTGCCTTTGCTTTCACCAGGCATAGGTCCCACAATATCCAACAACCATACCTTGGAGGGTCGTGTGATGCATACAGGTACTACTGACTTGGGTGGTGCTTTGGTTTGGGTGTACTTCTCACAGATTTTGCATTGTGTTGTTACCTCTCTGATATCATCTAGCATGTTGGGCCACCAGTAGTGTGTCTTGAGGTATTCAGGCAAGTTTCTGCTACAGGTGTGTCCCAAGTCTCTGTGATATTGGAGGATTGTGTCAATCTTTTGTGTTGACGGGACATAGGGTACAGTATCACCATTTGTAAGTATTCAGTGAAGGGTACCATATACGTTTTTGAACAGGTGTTTGTTATTGAGGACTTTCTCTTGTATGTCCATTGGTGTGCCAGGTGGAACCCTTCCTGGAGATTCCCCATGATTAACATGGTCCAGTCAGGGTCACCATCAGTGCAGAGGATGTGTTTATTGTATAGCCTTGACAGGGCGTCTGCAGTAAGCATCTCCTTGCCTGGCTTGTATTCAATTTGCATGGGGTATCTCTGTATGAGACTCATCCATTTGGCTTTTCTTCTTGACAGGTGTTGTTGTGCTTTGAAGAATATCACAACTTGTGATTGGTGAGTACCTTGAACATCTGGGCTCCTTCCAGATAGCATTGCCATTTCATGAGGCAGTGTATGATGGCCACCAATTCCTTGTCATGGTGGGGTATCTTTGTTTGCCTTCCAATAGCTTCCCTGATTCATATGCCATGGGAAAGAAGTCCTTTTGGGCTGTTTGGATGCAGAGGACTCCTCCTATGGCAAAATTGGAGGTGATGGTTTCTAGCTCATAGATACCCTCACGGTTTGGATATTGTAGGATGGGGGTGGTAACCATGCGTTCCTTCAGTTGGCAGAAATGTTGGTCTTGTAAGGGTGTCCAGAAAATTTTTGTTGTTTTCCTGGTGATGGCTGACAAGGGAGCTGTTAGGGCGCCCCAGTCAGGGATGAACCTGCATACATAGGCTACCATTCCAAGGAAAGTGCAGAGTTTGCTCTTGTTTCTTGGGACTGGCATCTCTGTTATAGCACATATCTTATCTGGGTCTGGTTTAATACCATCCTTGCTGATGATATGACCAAGGAATGGAATTCAGTTGAATAACTCACATTTGGACGGCTTGGCAATCAATTGGTTTTCTTCCAGGGTACAGAGAACTGAGTGGACGTCTTCCCAGTGTTGTTGCAGGTTGGGACTATAAATGATGATGTTGTCCAGGTAGATGATTGCTCTTTTTCCAATATTTTCCTTGAATACTTTGTTCATGAAGGTTAAAAAGGTACTGGGAGCGTTTGTCATGCCAAAATTGAGAACAACACATTCAAAGGATCTGTATTTAGTTAAAAATACAGTCTTTGGAATGTCTTCAGGTTTCATGCAAATTTGGTGGTAACCTGCTATCAAATCAATTTTTGTGAAGATTTGGGACCCCCCAGGGCATCAAAAAGGTCATCAATGAGGGCAGGGGATACCTGCTCTTAATTGTGACCTTGTTGAGGGCCCTGTAGTTTGTGACCAGGTGGAGTCCTCTGTCTTTCTTTGCCACAAAGAAGACAGCGGCACCAAAGGGTGACTTTGAGGGTCTAATGAGGCCCTTTTCAAGTGCTTCTTCAAGGTAAGCTTTTAGGGCGTTGTCTTATTGTGGTGTGAGGAGGTAAATGGGTTGTTCTTTAGGTACACTCCCTTTTAGGTCAATTTTGTGTTGTATACCCCAATCAGGGGGTAACCCGGGTAGTGTCTCTTGGAATACAGAGGGGAGTTCACTAACTAGCTGGTCTCTAATGGGGGCCTGTTTGTGTCAAGTTTTTGTGTTTTTGAAGTGGATAACCTTGTACGTACAGGTGCTGTGACGGTCCATATGTTTGGTGGTTTGTAGGCAGGGCTAATGTTGGCCAAACAAAAGTTTGGTTGTTTGTTGCAGGTAGAGGCCTAGTAGGGAATGATGGCTACTAGGGATGGTAAGGCCTATCTAGTAGGTGTAAAGACTACTAGAGGCAGATGTTTCCTCCACCCAGAAGAAGATATTGGCTGCTGTGGGCTAGAGTTCTTCAACTAGCAGGGAACTGTGGCTGCAAAAGGGTGAAGAATGAGATAGCTAGCAGGGAACTTTGTCTGTTTGAGGTGGAGAAGGTTTTGGACCCCTGGTGGGTAACGCGGACTGCCAGGGAGGGGAAGAGCTCTGAGGGCTCTACATACCCTGATACGCTTTCAGGAGGTCTGTGAGAAAGCATCCTACCTAACGGGCTGGTAGGGTGTCCTTGGTTATGCCCCCATGGGAGCTTTTGAGGAGAACCCATAGTGAGCAATAGAGGGTATAGATTTGCTTGGAGGTGTCACCAAGGCGGTTTGCTTGAGGAAGCAAGCTGCAGAACTTGGTGTGATCAAGCCTCTGGGAAGTAAAGCTGATTACTTTGCAACTGAAAGCCCAGATTTAATCACCTGGGTGAGTAAAAGCAAACATATATATTGATCTATGGTTGAATGGCCTAAGTGGAATGCCACTTGTGAGAGCCCAGTCAAACTCCAGTTCAATGTAGACTCATGCCTGGGTCTACAGGTTCTGGTAACGGGGACTGAGATAAAGAACCAAGGTGGTTCACAGAAACAGCAGAGAATACTAGTAAGAGGAACTGTTTGATCACAGAGAAAGCTAGTTAAAGAACTGTTGGTTCATATTTAAGTTTGGAACCAAAATGATTCATTGTGCATGTGGAACCAAGATGGTTCCTAGTGAGTATAAGTGGAAGGGCTCAAAGATCATGATGCAGAAGTAGATGGTCATGTTAAAGGAGTAGCCAGAGGACTGATAGGCTGTTTAAAGACCGGAAAGGAGCTGTTCTGTGAACTAAGATGAACTGTTTTCTGGTTAAGATGAAGAGCTGGAAGATGTGGTTAAAGAGCTGGCTGAAGAACCTAAAGATGATGGTGAAGAACTAGTGGTCTGGAGAAATGAGTCAAGATTTTGCTGAATTGATTTGCCAAAGTGGGAAAATGTAGAATGTTTTGCCTTGGTTTAGTAGTAAAATCAAGAAGGAATGTGAATGGAAGTGTGGGTAAGATATTACTTTATTAATTTCCTAGGATAGATGAAGGTATGTTGCTATGAGAGCTGGATACAAAGTTGTTTTGGTGGGACGTTTTCCTTGGATTTTAAAAGATTTGTAAATATATGGGGAAAACCTTGAAGATTTCCAGAAAGAACAGTTTAAATAGTATTATACTATTTAAATGGGTTTGGGTTGAATGCAGGGAGAACTGGTGCCAGAATAATGGACCTGTTAACGCTTTGGTGCGCAAAGAGTTGTTGCTTTGAGAAGTTTGAGCTGTGGAAAATATTTTCCTAGTTAGATCCCAATAGAACTTCAGAAATAGTCTATTTCTACTCTCTGCATTCATTGGTTGAGTTCTGGCATGTTTCCAGATGAAAAAGATTGGTTGTAAGCCAAAAGCTTAAAGTATAAGCAAGGAAATAGTGAATTAATACTTTAAGCTTTTGAGAAAGTAAGTATGTAAGCTTAAGTTATTATAGGAAAAAGTGAGCAACAATGGTTTAAGCTTCTGAAGAAAAGCCATTTTGAAGACGGAACTGTTGGGAAAAGGACACTATAAAAAGGTGGCTGGCTGGAAAGTTACAGGGTCTTTTTGGGTCTTTGTCGGGGTCTTTCTGAGGCCTTTTGAGTTTCTGCTGAGAGGTTTTTTTGGAAACCTTTTGATCACCAGCAGGAGCTTGGTTGTACTTATACAAGTGGAATAACAAGGCCACTGGAGCTATAAAGAGAGCTGAAGCCCAAGATAACAGAGCAGGTGTTGCAACTGAACCAATAAAGATCCAGCATTTAGAATTGGGGAAGACAACAGTCCAATTAAAAGGACAGAATAATAAGAATAAGGTATTGTTTATTGTAGAATACTGTGATTAATATACCATATGGGGAAAGCCACAAGGCCACAAGGGGGTGGCAAAGTGGGAAGTTCCAGGTAAGGTTTGAAGCCAAGGAATAACTTGTGCAGGGATCAGCAAGTCAAATTGGTAACGCTCTTAATTAGGATGAAGTACCCGCCATTTGGATATTGCCATCAGATTAATCTATGTTGTTAGATACGTCAAGGGGCCAATAATCAAGTGCCCCCTGTGTATTGTAAGATACATTAGCAGGCAAGTCTGGAAACTTGGTTGCAACACCCCTCTTTGCCCCCTGCTTGTCATCAGACACCAAGACCGGGGTCTGCGGAAGGTCTGGGAAGGTCCACACAAACAGCCTTTGTGTGGGAATGGCATGGCAGGGGCACAAGCAATCATGGTGAAGCTTCTTAGTATTCCCTTGGGCGTCTTCAAATTGATAAGTATAGTTGTCATAGACAGCAGCTATCTTGAAGGGCCCTAGGTTGTTGGGCTCCAACTTGGCAGAATTGGGGTTGAGGGTGTAGACGGGGTCACCTACAGTGTATCTAGCTTTGAGGTGCCTTGTCCCTCCCTCAATTTTCTTGTGTTCAATTTCCCAGGCTTTGGCACGCCATTGGTCTAGGGATGGGGTTGTTACTAGGGGAAGCTTGTTGGGAACCCTGGACCGTAGCTTTACCTGTTCAACGCCTGTCAGACTGTCAGGCGTCCCAAAGGCCAAGGTGCTGGGGCTGAACCCTGTGCCCCTGTTGATTCTTGCTCACAGGATAAGTAGAGCAGTGGGCAGGTGTTCAGTCCATGCGGTGTTGGGGTGCTCTTGTGAGAGCTTGGCAATCAGCTGAACCAGTGAGCCATTTAACCGTTCCACACGTCTATTGGCTTGAGGATGGTAGGGGGCTGTAACTATATGTTGGAGTGCGTTCTTGGCGCAGTATGCCTTCATGACATGTCCAACAAGTTTGGGGCCACCATCTGTGATGAGACAGTTGGGTCTCCAAAAGCGGGCCACAATTTCCTTGCCAATGAAGCAGGTGATGGTGATGGCGGTGTGGTTGGTTGTTGCCCAGGCCACTGGCCAGCAAGTGAAGTAATCAATGGCAGTGATAATGTACTTCTTTCCCAGTCTGTCTTTGGGGAGTGGCCCCACAATGTCAAGGGCCCACTGCTCAAAGGGTTCCATGGCCTTGATGGGCAGGACAGACTTGGGGGGTGCAGGTTTGGACGTGTTCTTTTTGCACAACACACACATTTTGAGGAGGTCCAAGATGTCCTGACGCATGCGCAGCCACCAAAACTTCTGTTTCATGATCTCAAAGAGGTTACACCCTCTGATGTGGCCCAGAGTTTGGTGGTAGTGCAATATTGTGTCCCCTTGTTGCGTGGTGGGAATGTAAGGCATCTTCTCATCAGTCTCTGCCCAACGGCAGACGTTACCAGCATTGGTGATGAAATGACTTTTGTTGTCCTTCAATTTGGAGATAGTGACCAAGTTAAGGCCTTTGTAGTGAGTTGCCTCAGGGTGGAGGTAAAGCATGGGCCAATCTGGATCCAAACTATTGTCTCCAGTGATAGCTACATAGAGTTGTGAAAGAGCGTCAGCTGGGACAAGTTCCTTTCCAGGCTTGTAATCAATGCGCAACTGGTAAGGGGATAGACGCACAACCCATCCTGCTTGGCGGCGTGTCAAGTGTGACTGTGTGTTGAAGTACTGAAGTGACTTGTGGTCTTTCAGAACGCAGGGTGGGAAGGTAGCACCTTCCAGGTAACAGCACCACTTCTCAATGCAGTGTACAATGGCTGCCAGCTCTTTATCATGGATGGGATAGCGTTGTTCCAAGTTGTTAAGTTTCTTGAACTCATACGCCACAGGGAGAAAGACGCCATAATCAGTTTCTACCCTTAGAACGCCCCCTATGGCTCAGTCAGAGGCATTGGTCTCAAGTTTGTACTGACCGTTTTGATTGGGAAACTGCAGTACTGGTGCTGTTGTGAGTCTTTGTTTCAACATTTTGAAGGCTCAATCTCTGACAGGGGTTCAATGGAAGCGCTGTTTGGTGTTGAGGAGCTCAGTGAGAGGTGTAATTAGTTCCCCGCAATTGGGAATGAACTTGTGCACGTAGGCAAACATGCCTAAGAATGTCTGCACCTGGCCCACATCAGCGGGGGGCAGCATGCTGGTGATTGCCTTGATTTTGGCAGGGTTGGGCTTTATCCCTTGAACAGAGATAGTGTTCCAAAGGAATAATAGCTCTGACTTGAGGAACTCACATTTGGAGGGTTTAGCTTTTAGCTGGGTTTTCCGAAGAGTGTCAAGGACAGCACAGAGGTGTTGGAGGTGTGTGGTTTGATCTTGACTGAAGACAATAATGTTGTCAAGGTACACAACTACACATTTTCTAATCAGGTCCTCAAATGCTTTGTTTATCAACATGGCAAAGATGGAAGGAGCGTTGGTCATTCCAAAGTTCATTACACGACACTCAAACAACCCGTAGCACGTGCAGAAGGCAGTTTTTGCCTCATCCCCTGGTGCAATGTGGACCTGGTTGTACCCTGCAGTGAGATTAATCTTGCTAAAGACCTTTGCACCTGCAAGTGTATCAAACAGGTTATTAATTAGTGGCAGGGGGTACTTGTTCTTGACTGTCACCTCATTTAGTGTGTGGTAGTCTGTGACCAGGCAAAGGGACCTGTCCTTCTT
Organism: Entomophthora muscae; assembly: GCA_014839935.2. Classification (NCBI taxonomy): domain Eukaryota; kingdom Fungi; phylum Entomophthoromycota; class Entomophthoromycetes; order Entomophthorales; family Entomophthoraceae; genus Entomophthora; species Entomophthora muscae. The sequence continues at coordinate 113,235 of QTSX02001566.1, read as the reverse complement.
GGCTACAAAGAAGACAGTCACCCCGTATGGAGAGAGCAAGGGGCAAATGAAGCCCTTATCAAGCGCGTCCACAAGGTGTTGGCGGAGAGTCTCATCTTCCTTTGGTGTAAGAGAGTATAATGATTGTGCTTTAGGTAACAATCCTTGAAGTTGTACGGCGTGCCAGATCTCCCGGGGAGGAGGTAATTGTTCAAGTGTCTCACTGAATATGTCCTTGTACTCCTTGATGAGGGCAGCAAGCGCTGGTGGTGGTGAGGAGGTCAAGGGAAGGACCACAGATGGTTCAGTGCAGATAAATTCAACTGGGAATTGATTAAAGTCTAGTTCCCCCCCTTGAAATTGTACAAGCCTGTCTCTGTTATTCTGAAAAACACAGTATCATGGTGTAACTTGCTCATTTATACAGGATAGATCTGGAACCCCACCCCATTTCTATTGAGGGTGATGACAGAAGTATCCCAGTCAATGTAGGGACAGTTGTGCCAAATCCAGTTGAGGCCAGCAATTATGTTGTGGCTGAGTCCTGCCATGATTGGCCCAGAGAGTTTCACCTGGATGTTCTCCATTATCACAGAGAAGGGTACTGTCTTGTGGGTGATGGCAACTCTGCAAGAGTCAGCTACTCATACTGCTTTGAGCCTGCTGGGCACTCAGTCTAATTGTTGAGAGTCGGCAAACGCCTGGTTCACCATAGTATGGTTGGCCCTGGTATCTACCAGTAATTTGTGGGTGTTCCCATGGAAACAGAAGGGATAGGACAAGTGTGTTACTTTATTTGAGGAGTGACTTGCTTGCAATACATGGTCATAACTGTGGACTTGAAAGACGTCCAGGGTTTTGACTTCATGGATGTTGTAGTTGCAGGGGTTCTTTGCAAGCAAGGATTGAGAGGATGGGTCAGGTGGGGTTGCAGGGCCTCCCGCTGCTACAAACCCCAGGCTTTTCCCTGCTCCTCAATCTGTGCTAGCTGGAGCTCCCCCCTTGAGGGGGGGGTTTAGTCTCATTATCCTGCTGACAGGGCTAGCAGCGGCCCACTTGATTGTGGCCATTGCCAGATGTTGTACAAGGTTGGGATGGAGCGTCACTAGTATGGCAGAAGCCCATTGAGGCCTGGTTGTTAGCCTCCATAATGGTTTTGTAGCAGTCATCAATGGAGGTTCAGTAACCTACAGAGACCCACTTGCAGATATGGGGTTTTAACTCATTGATGATGAGAGTGAGTAGCATTGTATTTCTGTCAGTCACAGCTTTGGAAGCGGCAGCAAGGGCTTGTTGCCAGGCAGCAAGGTACTCAGGAACAGAACCAGTTTGTTTGATTGCTAGAAGAGGAGTCCCCACAACAATGGGGGAGAAGGTTTTGCTGTAGCGGGACTTGGCAGCATCTCAGAATGCCGCCCAGGTAACATCAAGTTCCTGACTGGCCCAGTTGGTGAACCACACAGCAGCAGGCCCTGTGAGGCGCCCAGACACAGTGGCAACCCACATGGGCTCAGGAACCTGACAGATACGGAGGTAGGTTTCAGTAGACTGGATCTAACTGACAATGTCAGCCCCCTTGAGCCCCCCGCACAGGATTCTAGCTGAAGGTTGAGCATGCATTGGGACAGGTCTGACTGGAGCAGGGTGACACTGGCGTCACGCTACCCAAAGCGGAGTCAATTGTACACGCTTGTGAGAACTAGCTGGTCTTGATAGATGACGTACCCGTCAGGGATGTCCCCCTTGGGGATTAGCAGGAAAGTTTCTTGGGGGAGTAGCCATACAGCCTGTACTCCATCCTTTCTTGGGGAGAATTTTGTTTCAGGTAGGTTGTCAACCTAATTTTGCTACCACTGTTGCAACTGAACCAATAAAGATTCAGTATTTAGAATTGGGAAAGACAACAGTCTAATAAAAAGGACAGAATAATAAGAATAAAGTATTGTTTATTGTAGAATACTGTGATTAATATACCACATGGGGAAAGCCACAAGGCCACAAGGGGGTGGCATAGTGGGAAGTTCCAGGTAAGGTTCAAAGCCAAGGAATAACTTGTGTGGGGATCAGCAAGTCAAATTGGTAACACTCCTAATTAGGATGAAGTACCCATCATTTGGATATTGCCATCAGATTAATCTGTTGTTAGATACGTCAAGGGGAAACTCATCAAGTGCCCCCTGTGTATTGTAAGATATGTTAGCAGGCAAGTCTGGAAACTTGGTTGCAACACAGAAGCCCAAGAATAAGAAGCTGGCTCCTAAGCGCAGCACCAGAGTCCAAGTTTAAGGTGCTGGAGTCCAAATTTAAGGAGCAGGAGTCCAAGTTTAAGGAGCAGGAGTCCAAGTCTAAGGAGCAGAAGTCCAAGACTAAGGCGCAGGAGTCCAAGACCAAGTACAAAGAGTCCAAGATATTGTTGGAGGACTCCAAGTATTGGCAAATACATATTGTTTTCTTGACTCCCCGGGCCATATACCAGAAGGTTTCTAAGGGGATCTTTCTTCTGAGAGTTAATAAAAGCCCTTTTTGGCCCCTATACATATTTCTAAGATACATTTTCCCTTACTAGAGAATGTCAATCTCTTCCAGCCAGTCCCTGGCTATGATCCAGGACACACTTTGGGGACTGGTGGACAGGAACCCCACAGGTTCTCTAATTGATTTTTCTAGGGTCAGTTTCTTCTCCTGTTTCCATGATTTTCACAAATATGTGATCCCTCATGAGAGTGTCAAGATGTGTTGGGTATACATGGTGGTGGGCTTCTCCTTGCTGCATGATAAGGGTGGCACTGTCCCAGTTGATATGAGGTTTTGTCTTTCTCATCCAGTCCAGGCCAAGTATGACATCATACTTGGGGATTGGTATGATAGGGCTGCTAATTGTTGTTTGTACATCTCCAATTTGGGCGCGGAAAGGTTTTGCCTCTTGGGTGAATGGTGTGCTTTGGTTGTCTGCCATGATGCCCCTCTTGACGCTACTTTGAGTGGTAGGCAACTTAATGAGGTCTGCAAATCTCTTGTTGATGAGGGATTGATCTGCTCCAGTGTTGAATAGTGCTGTGGCCTGATATCTGCAAAAACAGAAAGGATAAGTGAGGAGTTTATTTCCAGTTTATGTGGCAAACAGTAGAGGATTGCTGGAGGGTACTTGGATCATGGTGATTGAATCCACATCCTGTTCTCTCTACAAGTCTTGTGAGTTGGGGGAGGCGGCTTGCCTAAGCACTCCCCTGAGCTTTTCCCTCCTTGTTGGTATCTTTGGTGCTGGCCTGGTTGGCTTGTGCAGTGCAATTCCTGGTTCAAGGATGGGTATTTTTGGCTTGGTTGCTTTGTTTATTGGGGTGAGGTTCTCTCTTAGCTTCAGGGTTTTCCTTGCGCTTGTTGGTGGCATGTAGATTGTCAGACTTCTGAGCTGCGCGCTTTTCCTCTAGGAATACATACTTGAGGTTCTTGCAGCAAGTCATGTCAAACTGACATCTAATGTGTGTGGGAAGGCCATTGTAGAAGTCTAGGCGCGGCCCAGGTTCATCAAAGTTGATGGTGTTGGGTGCTCAGTCACATAGTCCTTCATATTTCACAATGTACTATTTTATGGTTCCTGTCATTTTGAAGGTTTGAAGCTCAGTCATCATCACTACGTCTGAGTCCTTCATGGAGAACTTTTTGAGGAATGCGGTCTTGAACATTTCTCAATTCTCCTTCTGGTCAGGGTGTTGGGCTAGCCATTTGGTTACAAAATGTGAAGCAGTTCCTGTGACAAAAGAGAAATTTTGCTGACCCAGAGTCTTTGAGGGTAGTCCACTTGTTCAAACTTTCTTTGTGTACTGTTGATCCAAAGGGAGGCGTTTTTGCAGCGTAGTCCTGCAAAGACGCCAATTTCAGCAATGCACAGGCGTTGAAACACAATATTGGGTATCTCAGGCTGCAGAAGCGCTGTTGTGGTTGGTGTGGTGGGTAACAGCCTGCAGGCTTTGAGAGTGTTGTACTGATCAATGGGCACAAGGACATTATCATAGATGACAAGGCCTGCAGGAACGTCTTGTCTTACTTTGTAATCTCTCCAGCTGTTAGTGAGTACCATTGTTTGGGTTCTTTTCTTGGGAGGAATTTATCCTTTGAGTTGGGTAGGTATGGATAACCTACCTGTGTTACTACTGTCAATTTTATACTTATGGGAAGTATAATAAACAAAATAAGGGGAAGATTTAAGAAGAGAATGATACTTTATTGAATATGAATATAGAATAATATATAGTATCATGACAAGCCACATGCTGTCCATGTGCGTCATGGAGGTCATGGGGCTTATCTGAGTAATGTTTCTCTTAAGTAATGAGGCTTGATCAAGTTGTGTTCCATTTAGGACCTGAATTGAGTGATCCCCATCATGTATGGTTGACTGATAATAGAGCCACCAGTTTATTGACTGGACAGTGAACCATTTGGTAAACTATTTGGTGATTTACTCAGGGCGTTAATTCCCTGAGAGGGAGTAATCAAAGATGTTGCAACAATATTTTTTTGAAATAAACTTGAAAGTTGAAATCTTATTTTTTAAAATTTAAAAACAAACAGTAAAAAATATATAAATTTTAATTTAAAAAAACCAAAAAATCCGTCTAAGCTTGAGCAGGAAATGATTCCAAGGAAATCTTCTTTGAAGAGATTCCCTAAATTGTTTCCAGATTTGAGACAGTGGCTCTGTGGGGTTCCTGTCCACCAGTCCCCAAAGTGTGTCCTGGATTGTAGCCAAGGACAGGCTGGAAGAGATGTCATTCTCTAGTAAGGGAAAATGTATCTCAGAAATATGTATAGGGGTCAAAATGGGCTTTTATTCACTCTCAGAAGGAAGATCACCTTAGAAATCTTCTGGTATATGGCCCAGGGGGTCAAGAAAACAATATGTATTTGCCAATACTTGGAGTCCTCCAACAATATCTTGGACTCTTTTTTACTTGTTCTTGGACTCCTGCACCTTAGTCTTGGACTTCTGCTCCTTAGACTTGGACTCCTGCTCCTTAAACTTGGACTCCGGCGCCTTAGAATCAGACTTCTGCGCTGCGCAAAGGATCCAGCTCCTTATTCTTGGGCTCCTGCTCCATTATCTTGGGCTTCAGTTCTCTGTATATCTTTAGTGGCCTTGGTATTATACTTGTATCAGTCCAATCAAGCTGCTTCTGGTGATCAAAAGGCTCTCAAAAATCTCTTGGCAGAAATCCAAAAGGACCAGGAAAGACCTCCAAAAAGACCCTGTTTCTTTCCAGCCAGCCACCTTTTTATAGTGTCCTTTTCCCAACGGTTCCGCCTTCAAAATTGCTTTCTTCAGAAGCTTAAGCCATTGCGCTCACTTTTCCCTATAGTAACTTAAGCTTACAAACTTACTTTCTCAAAAGCTTAAAGTATTAATCCACTATTTCCTTGCTTATACTTTAAGCTTTTGGCTTCCAACCAATCATTTTCATCATGAAGCCTGCCAGAACTCAACCAATAAATGCAGAGCTCAGAAATAGACTATTTATGAAGTTTCACTGGGATCCAACTAGGAAAATATTTTCCACAGCTCAAACCGCTCAAAGCAACAACTCTTTGTGCACCAAAGGTTTACCAGTCCATCATTCCGGCACCAGTTCTCCCTGCATTCAACCTAAACCCATTTAAATATTATAATACTATTTAAACTGTTCTTTCTGTACCTCTTTGACGTTTTCCCCATATACTTGCAAATGTTTTAAAATCTAAGGAAAAGGTCCCACCAAAACAACTTTGTATCCAGCTCTCATAGTAACATACCTTCATCTATCCTAGGAACTTAATAAATAAATATCTTACCCACACTTCTATCCACATTCCTTCTTGATTTTACTACTGAACCAAGGCAATAAAAATTAAGTTTTCCCACTTTGGTAAATCAATTTGGCAAAATCATGGCCATTTCTCCTGACCACCAGTTCTTCATCATCATTTTCTGATCATTCAGCCAGCTCATATTCTAGTTCTTCAGCTTAAGCAGCAATCAGTCTATCTTAGACAACAAACAGCTCATTCCAGTCTTTCAACAGCTTATCAGTCCTCTGACTACTCCTTTATCATGACCAGCTACTTCTGCATCATGATATTTGAGCCCTTCCACTTATACTCACTAGGAACCATCTTGGTTCCACATGCACAATGAATCATTTTGGTTCCAAACTTAAATATGAACCAACAGTTCTTTAACTAGCTTTCTCTGTGATCAAACAGTTCCTCTTACTAGTATTCTCTGCTGTTTCTGTGAACCACCTTGGTTCTTTATCTCAGTCCCCGTTACCAGAACCTGTAGACCCAGGCATGAGTCTACATTGAACTGGAGTTTGACTGGGCTCTCACAAGTGGCATTCCACTTAGGCCATTCAACCATAGATCAATATATATGTTTGCTTTTACTCACCCAGGTGATTAAATCTGGGCTTTCAGTTGCAAAGTAATCAGCTTTACTTCCCAGAGGCTTGATCACACCAAGTTCTGCAGCTTGTTTCCCCAAGCAAACCGCCTTGGTGACACCTTCAAGCAAATCTATACCCTCCATTGCTCACTATGGGTTCTCCCCAAAAGCTCCCATGGGGGCATAAACAAGGACACCCTACCAGCCTGTTAGGTAGGATGCTTGCTCACAGACCTCCTGAAAGCGTATCAGGGTATGTAGAGCCCTCAGAGCTCTTCCCCTCCCTGGCAGCCCGCGTTACCCACCAGGAGTCCAAAACCTTCTCCACCTCAAACAGACAAAGTTCCCTGCTAGCTATCTCATTTTTAACCCTTTTGTAGCCACAGTTCCCTGCTAGGTGAAGAACTCTAGCCCACAGCAGCCATTATCTTCTTCTTGGTGGAGGCAACATCTGCCTCTAGTAGTCTTTACACCTACTAGCTAGGCCTTACCATCCCTGGTAGCCATCATTCCCTACTAGGCCTCTACCTACAACAAACAACCAAAATTCTGCTTGGCCAACATTAGCCCTGCCTGCAAACCACCAAACATGTGGACTGTCACAGGCTTCTTTTTAGAAAAGGAGTCACTTGTTTCAAATCTGATGCAGCCCTACTCTTGGGAAAACCATTCCCTGAGAAACGCCCCAATCACTAAATGATTAGTGACACTCTTATCAGACACTCATGTTGTATGGAGATCTAAAATTTTAAATACTAAGCAGATAATTACCTAGAAAAGCTCTTCAACTGCCATGACATAAATAGACAGTGTTGCAACCAAGGTCAACACCTCACCTGCCAATGTATCTTAGGATACACAAATAGTACTCACAAAACTGTCCCATGCCATACCTAACAACATGGGTCATTCTGCTGCTAGCTTCAAAATATGTGCAATACCTATCAATCACAAGCATAGACATTTCCAAGCAACTATCCCTGAATTAGTTACTTGACGCTCACACCATACTTGAATCCTGTCACAATGCCACCCCTTGTGGATTAGTGGCTTTCTTTTACGGTATATTAACTACTGCTTCTCAATAAAGCTAACATCTTATACTTCTTCTCTGCCCTTTAATTTTGGGCAGATGTATTCCCTAATTTCAAATACTGAACCATGACTGGTTCAGTTGCAACAGCAGTATGTGGCTTGACACAATACTATATAATACCCTTCTACTATATCCAAAAGAAGTGAAATCCTCTTCTAAAATTTCCTATCTATCTTGTTTCATTTACTTCCACAAATTATATATATTATAGTAGTAGCAAAGATAGGTTAAAATGTCAGAAATATTTCTGACATAAACCATATTCTCACTAAAGGGAAATTTTGGAAAAGAATAGAGGGATTTTTTGTTAAAAATGCCCAATTCAATAAGGATTTCACCCTTTAATTGGGGAAAATGAAAATCAAACATAGGAAAAAACGGAACTTAATAAACACCAGAAACATTCATCATCTGGGAAGGCGCCCACCACGCCTGCCAGCACCCTCTGCCAACCCCCAGCACCCAGCCAGTGGGCCTCTTAACAGCCTCCTGCCCGCCCACCTGTCCTCTGTTGCCCAGCCAGTTGCCCACCAGCCTCCCACCCAGCAGCAGGCCCCGGCCAGCCACCCGCTTGCCCACCCAGCTGCCAGCGGGCCCACTGCCAGCCCCCAGCCCACCTGCTTGCCCTCCAGGTCCCAGTTGGTTGCCAGCCACCCACCTGGGTCCCAGACCCCACTCCACAGCCTTTCAGAAGTCCCCACCAACCATAAACAATCAGAAAAGTCTCTGATTTAAGGGCAAAAATTAAGGAATAATCCCTGCTCTTCAGAAGAAGGGAAAATTCAAGTTTCAAATTTGAGTAACAATTATACCTTAAACCAATGAGATTCTGAGGCCCAAATCACATGGTTGGGTCCAAACTTCAACCAAACCATATCCTCCATGACAAAAATAGATTCTGAGAGTACCTAGATTTTCCCCCACCACATGACCTCATGCCCACAAGAACCCATTGGCCCCAGTCAAGAATTTCCAAACCAACAAAAGATTGCAAAAGAACAAGGGTTTGGACCTCTTATCAAAAAACAATTCCCACTCTCATCCTCCAAACCTTTGGGATAACTAATCCCCTGTTTTCACTCCCACTTGCAAAACTTTGCACAGTGGGAGACACTATAAATGAAGGATCCCTCCTCAGTGGTAGCTTGTGCTATTATTGAGTTTAATACCTTCAATAAAGCTAATCTTACTTAACACCTTAAGTCTATTTTAATTAGTTTGCCCCAGCCAACCACCTCTGATCCAAGGAAGATGAATCACCTCATTTTCACACCTGTACTCACAGATTGCCTTGGGATTGAAGTAAATTAATAGGGATCAGAGTTCTTTTGTCAGGGACCCACTTTAAGGGGAACAAGTCCCCAATTTGGTGAGCCAAGGCCCATAAATTAAGCCCTGCAATGGCGGAACCAATAGGCACAGTGACCATAGCAAGATGGCCTAAGTGACCCAAGTATGAAAACCTTCCCATCAGGGAGCTGAAACACCCCAAAAGGTAATATCCTACCATGTATGTCAAAAGATAAAAGGAAGTATGAGGCCGTATCAACAAGGGTTTGACAGGTGGAGGAGTAGAATGGCAGCCGTAATGGAACTTTCTTCCCCAATGACCAGAGGGATATTTGAACCATCCATTGACCAAGGAATCCTTCTGTGGGCATCATTGGGAGAAGAGTTTTTCCAGTTGATAGTGGGGGTGGGATTCTCAAGACCTTTTACTGTTGTAAAAGGGAGACTAGAAATCATAGCAGGAAATAAATTCCCTTCATGGTTTCAAATGATGTTACTAAGAACTAGTTGTGGCAAGATAGGATAAGAAATATTCTTTATTGTTGGAACAATTTGAAATTAATAAGAAATGGGAACTTATATAGCCTTATAATCAAGGCTGAAATATTTGAGTGGATCCTTGGGGAAATGAAAGAGGATTTTTCATGTGTATATCACATAAAGATTACCTGTTTCAATTGGTGAATGCATTGCTTCTCAATAATTGACATACAATTTTGGTGTATTAGTGAAAGCTACAAAGATCTTATGATAGTTGGTCTAATTAAGCAGTGTAGACCCAGAAGATCAATCATCTTGATATACAGAGCCTGGTCCAAAAGCATAAGGAGCGGGTCCAAAATTGTGGGTCTGGCTTGAACCAGCCAATCAAAGAAGGAGCGGTAAGTGACGTTAACCTTTGTATTATTAACCTTTTTGCTTTTGAAATGGTTTTCAAATTCGAAATCCAATTAAATTAGCATATAATAAATAGGTAATTTAAATGAATTGGCTGGTTTTGTACTAACATTATCTTCCTGATTAGAGTCCTGGGTTTGATTCTTGGTCTGGAAAGGCCTGAAAGGCTCAAGAGTGTTAATAATGTTGTTTTTTTTCTTAATGTTGACCTCCATTAACAAGGTATCCATAAATAAGAGTGAGTCAGGAAAGGGTTTCCTGACATCTTTGGACCTTTCCCTGAAGGATTAGGACAAGACAACTACCATGATCTGGGACAGCTCAACTCTTCCCACACTGGTTCCTGGAACTCTTCTTGTATCCCCGCACTCTACCCTGTTCATTGTGGTGTATACCTCCATGTACTACATGCTGACCTACTTTGCAGGGAGCTTTGGGAGATACAATGTCCATGCTAAGGTCTTCTGGTGGTTGATGACTGTCTACCCAACTGTCACCGTGGTGACTGGCTTTCAATTTGCCAACCTCCTACCATACCTTGCCAAAGTAGTACCTACCAAATATGGGTATTACATATACACCCCTACACAGATTAAAGAAAGAATTCCTCTAAAGAGAATAACCCACCCAATTGCTCTCCCTACTGGCAGGAGAAGAAATGAGAAGGACAAACCACCCACAGGATACACTGTCTTCAACAATATCCTTTGTTGCAACCAAGTTTCCCTCCTTGCCTGCCAATGTATCTTACAATACACAGGGGGCGCTCAATGAGCCATCCCTCAATGTATCTAACGGCATGAACCAATCTGATGGCAATATTAAATTGCGGGCACTTTCTCCTAATTAGGAGCACTGCCAATTTGACTTGCTGATCCTTTCAAAAGTTATTCCTTAGCTTCAAATATTACATGGAACACGCCACTGGGCTACCCCCTGTGGCCTTGTGGCTTTCCCCATATGGTTATTTTTCACAATATTCTACAATGAAGTATATCATATTCTGTTTATTCTTGTCCTTTCTATTAGACTGTTGTCTTTTCCAATCAAATACAGAACTCTAATTAGTTCAGTTACAACACCTTGTTCTCATAGAACCCTACAACTTTATCAGTATTGTGAATACTGCTATTCAACATGTATCAATTTTGCCTTTGGAGGGCCATTTTGAAGACAAATCTCTTGCTTTTGCTTTTGCCTCTCAAAATGAGTTGATGACTGAATCAGGAAAACAGTTGTTTTGTTTCTTGACTTTGTGTATCTCACTTTCCCCACTCATGCTAGTGGCAAGTGGTCCTAACATCCTGGTAGTGTTTTGTGGTATCAACAACCACTATATATTCCTTTTCCTAATTCACCAATAAAATTAAGTTCTATTCACATTTTTGTCTTTGTGTCTCCATGTACTTCTGCGCCCCACTCTAGCCACAACTAGTAGAGATTATTCTTCCAGGGCTGCACAATAATTGCATAGTCTTCCCTGTCATCTAACTGAGACTTAGTAAAAATCCAATCCTAGGGTTAGGATTCCCTGTTGTGTGTCTGTGCTGCGCCTCAGAACACAACAAAAATGATGCTCACTACAGGGGCTGTGAGCCCTTGGTTATCCCTTTTGCATCCATGTTTTCAGGTCCCTTGCCTCCTCCTATACAAGAGCCAACTTCACCTGAAATTACCAGCCCTCCTATTGAGGAAGACATTACAGACCTGCCTATTGTCTCTACTGTACTGAACCTTGGGAATGTTCCTGCCTAGTTGCTTACCCCATGAGTACCCCTGACTTAGAACATGTCATTGCGGTAGCCCTTGGGATAGCCTGTGAAGAAGCCATCCCTTGCCTCCAGTTGCAGTTCAGTCAGGCTGAATACTAAAAATTGATTGTGGCTCCTCGATTTCCACAGCATCTTCTCTCAGCGGCTGGCTCTGCTGAGCACCTACTGTCATCCTTTGTGCAGCCTGCCTTAGCCCACCATCAAATGGTGTTAGGGCTCCATGTTCAAGAAATCTTGTCTCTACAAGCAGCCATCACTCATCATTGGGATCAGTTTTCTGCCTATCAACAGTGGATCCACTCCCTTTTTTCCTTGGTAACAGACAACCAAAACAACTCTGTCACCTCCCAGACCTGTTTGGTAAATTCCATTGAAAAAATGTGCCAATCCATCCCTGAATATATCAGAGAGCGTCTACATGAGTTCCACCAGCTAGAACAACCCTGTCAAACTCAAGTAGATTCCACATTGAACGCTTATCTCTCTGACTTCAAACAACTTGTGCAACAGCTCAATGCATTCAGCACGTATTCATTTGAGCAACTACAGCAGGTAGCAGACTTTGCTGCTAACGGCCTTAATGAACTCAGTACAGTGTTTGGTCAAGAGAGAGCTGCCACCGCCACTGCTATAGCCAAACTCCAGAGTCAAGTGAATGAATTATCTACGCCCAAGCCAGATGTTCTGCCCTCTCCCCCTTCTGATGACTTGAAAGATTGAGAGCAGAGAATATGGAATGCTATTCAAGAGCTACGTACAACTACTTGCAGTCAAGGATGTCCTACTGAGATTTCTGAAACTGACCCCCAGGTACTTGAGTTGACTGCTCAAATTGCTGAGCTACAGCAAGAACTTGCTGCCTTACGTGAGATGATGGCAACTGTTGCTAGTCCATTTGGGGTTGTTGACAAAGATGGTTGCTACCCTGGCTTACCAGGAGCCCCTCAAATCCAATGCGCTAGAGAACTAATTGTCCTAGCTAACAAGGTGGATCAATTGAAGAAGGATCATACTGAGCTGGATAGAGATGTAAAAGAGATGAGTGAATTGAGTGACTCCATGAAGAACAGGTTTGCACCTTGCTTCTCAGTGGGGCCATCCCTTACCTCTCAACTGGCTGAGCTCTCTACAATAGTGACCACCCAAGGTCAACGCCTAGATGTTACTGAACAACAGACCACTCAAGCTATCAATACAGGTGCCCGCGCTGTTGAGACCCTGATGACCCTTGAAGAAAGTGTTTGTAAGCTGTGGGCACAAAACCCCCCTCTGAATCTGAAGCAGAATTTTCCCCACGTAGGAACGTACTCAATAGCAATAATGGTGGTCCAACTCCCGAAGCACACTTCAAGCCTACCTTTAAGCTAGTCTTCAATCCCAAAACCTCAACCATTGCAGTTTTCCAAGTTATCTATGAAACTGCCATGAAACAAGCATCGGATGAGGTTAAGAAGGAACACTTTTTACCTGTCTACACCAGACTTGCCAGGAGGTGGTAGTGCTAGAGCTTCCCACCATTGAGACCTGGGTAGATATGAAGTAACTTTTGATTGACAAATTTGGTGGTGACCTTAGTTTGGAAGTGAAAAGGACGCCTTCATGCACATTGCTTTCTAACCTAAGGAGATCCTAACTGAATCTGAAGATAGATTCTACATGGAGGGACAGCAACTGATTACAAGCCGCCAGCTGACCACACATGAAGCGTACATGGCTTGCACTCAAGCCCTCAAAGTTAAACAGATTCTGTGTCTTCACTTCAAAGCCCATAAAGCTATGCTTTTCTCTATGAAGAGCATAAAAATGCTGCTGCAGGATATTCACCTTACCCATTCTGGAGCAGTTGTTAGGGAAGGTTGATCTGCTTCTAACTCTGGTTTGTCTTCCTGTGGTCCTTGCATTCTTACCATAAACTTGCAAATTCTCCTTGATGCCAAGGTTGCCACAACTGTAGTCAAATAGGTCATCATTATTGAGTCTGCACCAACCCACAGGTTGAAGGAGCTGATATGAAAGAGCAGGCTGGAAAAGAGCATTCAACCTAGAGGCAGAGACAGTATTGGTTGACAATTCTTCCCAGTCTCTTTCAATCCCTCTCTCTATATCTGACTCCAAGCCTGCTTATAATGAGGCTCCTCCTATCCTCCTATTATTCCACAATATCTCTGACAACTCTGACCTGGATGTCTCTGATACAGACAACGCCAATGCATATGAGTACTCTGTTCTGGCTGTTCCCAAAACCATTACAGTCCCCTAAAAATTGCAATCAGGAAAGACTACAACTACGCCAAGCCTTTGCCTGAAGCCAAAGAAGTTGTCTCTTGCCCTTACCTCACTCAAGCTAAGAGGTCCCCCGTGCTAGTGGAGTCATCAGAAGAAGCTGCCAAGGTTGCTGACACTGTCTTCAATAATGTATCTGTTTTGCTCCCTCTCCAACCTGTTTATAAGGAGTTCCCAGGATTATGATGCATGATTGAGAAATGGGATAAGTAAATAGCAGAGGCTCAAATATCTTGGCTGTCCTTCCACCCTTTGGTTGCACTACCACTCAAGTAGAGATATCCAGTCAAAAAGTGAAGATCAAGGCCATTATAGACACTGACTTGCCAATCAACATTGTCTCCTCAAAACTTGTGAAGAAACTCAAACTTGCCCCTGACCTTAATTATCACTAGTTGTATGGCACGGCTGGACTGTCTATGACTGCGCCATAGGAGCGTACTCTGCTCTACCCATGCGGTTTGGCAAGCTTCTCCTAGCTGCTCCAGCAGTTGTCTTGGAAAACGAGAGTTACAATCTCTTAGTTGGCACTCAGTTTCTTAGGGAATATAATAGGATAATCAACTTGAAAGATGGTTACCTCTCTATTCTGGTATACAAAGTCCCTCTGATCTGTGAAGAGCTGGTTAAATTTCCTGTGAAGCACCTGAAGATGTGCGCTTTGGAATACCCCACTGGGGTTTTCACCCTCAAATATTGCACCAACACTTCAAACATGAAATGTCTACCCATGGCTTGTCCTGCGTCTTAGGGGATCCCTCTTATTGCAGATTGAATGGATTAGACATTAAGTTGTCTATCTAGGAATTGAGCAACAGAACAGTTGCGCAATTACGCTATTGCATCCTGATTTTACTAGGGATAAAGACATTTAAAATGCCTCTAAAACAGGTGGATAGATTGCCTTTCAAATGCGCACAAGGCACAGGCTTTACTTCCACAATTATAAATAGAACAACAAAGTTATTTAAATCTACCTCCTTAAGGAAAGCCACGTGGAAGCAGTTGTTCTCTTGCGGTTGACTTTTAGCTGTGCTAATCCACTCTCCTCCATTAGGGAAGTCCATCTGTCTGTGCCCCCCTGCCCCTGGTGGCAATTCCCCTGCCTCACACTATATAAGTGCAATACTATCTAAAATAAACACCAGTTTTGTCTTATTATCTTCTTATATTCTTCTGTCCTTACCCAGGCTGTCACTATACCACAACAGGTATAGTAATAAGATAAAGAAGTAGTAGACTAACTATTCATAGAAATCAGCACCCAGTCTGCATACTTTACAACACCACTCCTAGCCACATCCGCTGTCACTATTCCCCCTGGCTCCCAGGCCATCCTAGACTCCCAGATATCATATGAGCTACCTGAAAAAACCTTCTTGGATTTGTATTCTCCCCCCTCATTAGGGCGCAACAAACCTTATCTCTGTCCTGGAATCCTAGATGTTTTCCATAAGGACCCTGTTCAATTGTTGGTAGCCAACCTGACTGCTCTCCCCATGATTGTGTCTAGGGGGCAGGTCGTCAGATATGGGTCAGTTGTTGAGAGCTCCTTATGTCCTGTCTCTTCATCCCTTTGGCATGTTCCAAGATTTTAACCTACCTGAGGATGTACCCCAAATCCTATCCTTATTCAATGTGCAAGACTTTCCACAGCTGTGCCCGGTCTAACAGAAAGAGGTTCTAGACTTGCTAGACCAATTTTGTGACATCTTTGCTAAGCACAGTACCAACTATGGGTTAGCCAAAGGCATTATCCATCAGATTAACACTGGAAATTCCCCCCTTCTGTGCTAAACCATATTACTGTAGCCACGTGGAGGACACCCAGGTATCTAAAGAGCTCAAACAATTGTTGGATGCTGGGCTGCTGGCACCTTCCCAAAGTCCTTGGGCATCCCCACTACTCATCTTAAAGAAGAAAGATGGAGGTTATTGTATTGTGATGGACTACCACTGATTGAATTCTTTGACCAAGAAGGACTTGTACCCCTTGCCGCGTATCAATGATGCTCTCCAACGTCTTGGAGGCTCTAAGTTTTTTCCCGCAATGGATCTGGCATCTGGATACTGGCAAGTTGATCTATTGCCTGAGGATTGCCAAAAAGCCATACTAATACATCTGAGGGGCTGATTGAGCCTACTTGCATGCCGCAGGGACTCTCCAATGCCCCAACTACCTTCCCAAGAACCACAGACTCCATCCTCTGCATCTTGAAGCTGTCATGCGTCCTAGTATACTTAGATGATATAACAGTTTTCAGTGCTACCTTCACCAACCACCTGGCTCATCTCAAAGAGGTGTTCCTAATGATTTGGGAGGCTGGCCTTAAACTAAAACCTTCCAAGTGCGTTTTCTTCAAAGAGTGTCTTGAATTCTTGGTCTATGAAGTAACCCAGACCAGGATTCACCCAATGACTAAGAAGGTGGAGCCATTGACAAAATGCTCCCGCCCACCAGCCTGCAAGAGGTAAAAGTCTTTCTAAGGATGATAGGCTACTATAGACAGTTTATTCCTGACTTTGCCAATACTAGTGAACCTCTAGTCCAGCTGTTATTTAATGTCTCTTTTGAATGGACCTCCAGTCAGCAGCAAGCCTTTGAGACCCTTAAGAAAAAACTCAAAGAGGCGCCAATCCTAGTGTATCCTGACTATGATAAGGAGTTCATCCTATACACTGACACTAGCAATCTTGCTATTGGGGTTATTCTGGCCCAACTAGATGAAAAGGCTGTAGACCATCCTAAATCATACACTTCTTGTGTGCTAAACAAACATGAGAAGAACTATAGTGTCACAGAGAAGGAGTGTCTTGCCGTGTTGCATGCAGTCAAGCAGTTTTGTCACTATGTATATGGTACCCACTTCACAGTTGTCACTGACCAAACTTTGCTTAAGTGGTTAAAACAGCTTAAGGAGCCTGAATGGCGCCTAGATAGATGGGCTCTACGTCTACAAGGATATGGCTTCACTCAGCTCCATTACCCTGGGATTCAACACCAGAACGCTGATGGGCTCTCCATAATGCCTATTCTTGCTTTACATCCTGCGGAGGCTGACTGGTTGTACAAACTAATTGGATACCCTTCTTCTTGGGAAAGTGAGACAGAAGAGGTCCAACTGGCCTTGTCCAAGCTATCCAAAGGCACACTCATATGTGACAATCAGCTCTTCAAGAAAGTACAAGATCAATATCTGCCTTATGTACAACCCAGTCTTTGCCTCTTGTTGGTGTCACAAGCTCATAAAGAGACTGGGCATGAAGGCATTGCCAAGACTTTTGACTGGCTTCAGAAAAATTACTTCTGGGAAAACCTTTGCTGCTGATCCCAGATGTCATAGCTAGTTGCCACAACTGCCAGCTGCAGAGGCCTTGAGCTGCTGCCCATGAATTAAAATTAGTTCCCCCTCAACATGCTTTTCATAATGTTGCATTGACGCGTTAGGTCCTCTCCCCTGCTCATGTTCTGGGTTTTGCGTTATTCTGATTGCTGTTGATCACTTCAGCAAGTGGGTAGAGGCTTGCCCTACAAAGGACAATACAGCTAAGACAAATGCTGCTTTCCTGTTACAAGATGTTTTCTACTGCCATGGCTGTCCTCAAGTGTTGCTCTCAGATAATGGGACTAACTTCAACACCAATCTGGTAACCTCTGTTGTCGAAGCTTTGGGATCACACCAGTCTTTCTCTTCCCCCTACAATACTTCTACCAATGGGGCAGTTGAGTGTGCAAATTCAACACTGGTCTCCATCATGAGGAAGCTCACCTACTCTGACGCTGCAAACTGGGACCTTTAATAACCTGCCGCTCTCTTTGTGTACCACCTTAGCAAACATTGTGTCACTTGATACTCCCCTTTTGCTATGTTATATGGGCAAGAGACTACTACCTTATTGCTAATGGGGCCCCCCTGCTTTCCTCCTATAAGGTTATGAATCCTGACAACCACATCAAGGATCTAGTCAACCTCATAATTGATATACAGGCCACTGCCTACACTTCTGCATACAAAAACTAGGATGCTTGAGCTTTCTCCTGATAAAGCTAGATGCTCCCCCTTGCCTGAATTTGATGTTGGTGACCGTGTTCTTTACTATCAAAACAGATTGGGTGGGCTTGAGCATAAATTGAACACTCTGTGGATCAGCCCTTTGGAAGTGACCTTTAAACAAGGGTCTGAATACACTGTAAAGCTCCTCTCCAGTGGTTGTCCCTTTGCTTGAGTGCATGCCAAGTTCCTCCACAAGTACTGCCCCCTAAGGCCAATCTAGGGGGGCAATGTTGTAAATATTGCTATTCACCATGTGTTAAATTTGCCTTTGGTGGGCCATTTTGAAGACAAATCTCTTGCTTTTGATTTTGTCTCTTGAAATGATTTGATGACTGAATCAGGAAATACAATTTTTTGGTTTCTTGACTCTGCGCATCTCACTCTCCCCACTCATGCTTGTGGCAAGTGATCCTACCGTCCTAGTAGTGTTTTGTGGTATTCCTAACCACTATATATTCCATTTTATACACCAATAAAATCTAAGTTATATTCACATTTTTTTCTTTGTGTCTTCTGTACTTCTGTGCCTCTCTCTAGCCACAACTAGTAGAAATTATTCTTCCAGGGCTGCAAGGTGATTGCATAGCCTTCCCTGTCATCTAACCAAGACTTAGTACAAATTCAATCCTAAGGTTAGGATTCCCAGTTGTGCGTCTGTGCTGCGCCTAAGAACACAACAAAAAAGGTGCTCACTACTTGGCTGCAAGCCCCTTGGTTACCCCTTTTGCCACTAAATTTTCAGGTCTTTCTCCTTCCCTGCTAAAGGAGTTGTATTCACCTTAAATTATCTGTCCTCCTATTGAAGAGGACATCTCAGAACCACATATTATCATCACTGTCTTAAACCTAGAAAATGGCCTGCACCTAGTAGCTTGCCCTATGGGTGTCCCTGACTTGGAACAGGTCATGGCAATAGCCTTTGGGATAGCTTGTGATAGGACCATTCCAAGCCTTCAACTACAGTTTAATTTAGCAGAATATTTTTAGTTAATTGTTGCCCAGCAAATACTGCAATACCTTCTCTCAGCAGCTAGTTTTGTTGATTATCTGCTCTTGTCCTTGTCCAACCCACTTTGACCCACCACCAGATGGTGTTGGGGCTTCACATCCAGGAAATCTTGACCCTTCCATACAATGTAACTAACCATTGGGACCAGTTTGCTGCTTATCAGCAGTGGTTTCACTCCCTGTTCTCTCTGCTGTCTGATAACCAATTTGATTTAATTGCTTCCCAATCTTTCCTGGCTACCTCCATTGAGTGGGAACATTTTTCTATCCCTGAACATGTAAGGGAAATCTACATGAATTACATTAGCTATGCAACCCTGGCAAACCCAAGTGGACTCTACCCAGAACACATATTGCACTGATTTTGAATGCCTTGTGTAACAACTCAATAAGTTCAGTGCCTACTCCTCTGACCAGCTACATCAGGTGGCAGCGCACACTGCTCAAAGTCTCCATGTGCTACAGGAGGAAGTTTTGCAAGAAAGAGCTACCTCTGCTGCTTCCATTGAAAGAGTCTAAGCCCAAGTGGACAAGCTGTCTGTACCCAAGGTGAATGCCTATCCTTCTCTATGTCTGAAATTTTTTTGGATAGAGAACAGAAGCTATGGGATACCATAAGGGAGTTATGTGTGTCTACTTGCAGTCAAGAAGACCTGATGGCAACCCCTCAACCTGACCTGAAAGTGGCTGCATTGAATGCTCAGGTTGCTATCCTTAAGTGTTGTGTTCTGAAGCGCGGCACAGACACACAACAAGAAATCCTAACCTTTAGATTGGATTTGTACTAAGTCTCAGTTAGATGACAGGGAAGACTATGTGATTACCTTGCGGCCCTGGAAGAATAATCTCTACTAGTTGTGGCTAGAGAGAGGCGCAGAAGTACAGAAGACACAAAGAAAAAATGTGAATAGAACTTATATTTTATTGGTGTAGAAAATGGAATGTATAGTGGTTAGGAATACCACAAAACACTACTAGGACGGTAGGATCACTTGCCACAAGCATGAGTGGGAAGAGTGAGATGCGCAGAGTCAAGAAACCAACAAATTGTATTTCCTGATTCAGTCATCAACTCATTTCAAGAGGTAAAAGCAAAAACAAGAGATTTGTCTTCAAAATGGCCCACCAAAGGCAAAATCAAAACATGGTGAAGAGCAGTATTCACAACATTGCCCTCACCTAGATTGGCCTTAGGGGGTGGTATTTACAAAGGAACTTTGCGAGCACCCTAGAAAAAGGACAGCCACTGGAGAGGAGCTTTACAGTGTATTTGGACCCTCGTTTAAAGGTCACCTCTAAAGGGCCAATCTACAGAGAGTCAAACTTATATGCGCGATCACATACTTTGTATTGGTAGTAAAGTACATGGTCACCAACATCAAATTAAGGCAAGGGGGAGCATCTAGCATTATCAGGAGAAAGATCAAGCATCTTAGTCTTGTATGCAGAAGTGTAGGCTTTGGCCTGTCAATCAATTATGGGGTTAACTAGATCCTTGTTGTGGTTTTCAGGATTCATGGCTTTTTCAGAGGTAAGAAGGGGCCCCCAAGAGCAATGGGGTAGTAGCCTCTTGCCCATATAACATAGCAAAAGGGGAGTATCAAGTGACACAATGTTTGCTAAGGCGGTACACAAAGAGAGCGGCAGGTAGGTATAGGTCCCAGTTTGCAGCGTCAGAGTAGGTGAGCTTCCTCATGATGGAGACCAGTGTTGAATTTGCACACTCAACTGCCCCATTGGTAGAAGTATTGTAGGGGGAAGAGAAAGACTGGTGTGATCCCAAAGCTTCAACAACAGAGGTTACCAGATTGGCGTTGAAGTTAGTCCCATTATCTGAGAGCAACACTTGAGGACAGCCATGGCAGTAGAAAACATCTTGTAACAGGAAAGCAGCATTTGTCTTAGCTGTATTGTCCTTTGTAGGGCAAGCCTCTACCCACTTGCTGAAGTGATCAACAGTAATCAGAATAAAGCAAAACCCAGAACGTGAGCGGGGGAAAACCTACCACATCAATTCTGACAGTTCAAAAAGCATGTTGCGGGGGAACTGGCAGTTGTGGCATCTAGCTATGACGTCTGGGATCAGCAGGAAAAGTTTCTCCCAGAAGTAATTCTTTTGAAGCCAGTCAAAGGTCTTGGCAATTCCTCCATGCCCAGTCTCTTTATGAGCTTGTGACACCAACAAGAGGCAAAGGCTTGGTTGTACATAAGGCAGATACTGGTATTGTACCTTCTTGAAGAGCTGATTGTTGCGTATGAGGGTATCTTCAGATAGCCTGGAAAAGGCCAGTCATACCTCTTTTGTCTCACTTTCCTAAGAAGAAGGGTACCCAATTAGTTTATATAACTGATCTGCCTCTGCAGGATGCAAAGCAAAAATGGGCATTCTGGAGAGCCCATCAGCGTTCTGGTGTTGAATCCCAGGGTAATGGAGCTGAGTGAAGCTGTATCCTTGTAGACATAGAGCCCATCTATCTAGGCGCCATTCAGGCTCCTTAAGCTGTTTTAACCACTTAAGCAAATCTTGGTCAGTGACAACTGTGAAGTGGGTACCATATACATAGTGACAAAACTGCTTGACTGCATGCAACACGGCAAGACACTCCTTCTCTGTGACACTATAGTTCTTCTCATGTTTGTTTAGCACACAAGAAGTGTATGATTTAGGATGGTCTACAGCCTTTTCATCTAGTTGGGCCAGAAAAGCCCATATAGCAAGATCACTAGTGTCAATGTATAGGATGAACTCCTTATCATAGTCAGGATACACTAGGATTGGCGCCTCTTTGAGTTTTTTCTTAAGGGTCTCAAAGGCTTGCTGCTGACTGGCGGTCCATTCAAAAGAGACATTAAATAACAGCTGGACTAGAGGTTCACTAGTATTGGCAAAGTCAGGAATAAACTGTCTATAGTAGCCTATCATCCTTAGAAAGACTTTTACCTCTTGCAGGCTGGTGGGCGGGAGCATTTTGTCAATGGCTTCAACCTTCTTAGTCATTGGGTGAATCCTGGTCTGGGTTACTTCATAGACCAAGAATTCAAGACACTCTTTGAAGAAAACGCACTTGGAAGGTTTTAGTTTAAGGCCAGCCTCCCAAATCTTTAGGAACACCTCTTTGAGATGAGCTGGGTGGTTGGTGAAGGTAGCGCTGAAAACTGTTATATCATCTAAGTATACTAGGACACACAGCAGCTTCAAGTCACAGAGGATGGAGTTCATAGCCCTTTGGAAGGTGGCCGGGACGTTGCAGAGTCCCTTCAGCATGCAAGTAGGCTCAAAAAGCCCTTCAGAGGTAAAAGCGTGGCTTTTTGGCAATCTCAGGTGATAGGTCAACTTGCCAGTATTCAGATGCCAGATCCATTGCGGGAAAAAACTTAGAGCCTCCAAGACGTTGGAGAGCATCATTGATACGCGGCAAGGGGTACAAGTCCTTCTTGGTCAAAGAGTCTAATTGGCAGTAGTTCATCACAATACAATGACCCCCATCTTTCTCCTTTAAGATGAGTAGCAGGGATGCCCAAGGACTTTGGGAATGTGTCAGCAGCCCAGCATCCAACAGTTGTTTGAGCTCTTTAGATACCTGAGCGTCCTCTACATGGCTGCAGCAATATGGTTTAGCACGGAAGGAAGGAGCGTTGCCAGTGTTAATCTGATGGATAATGCCTTTGGCTAACCCATAGTTGGTACTGTGCTTAGCAAAGATGTCAGAAAATTGATCTAGCAAGTCTAGAACCTCTTTCTGTTGAACCGGGGACAGCTGTGGAAAGTTTTTCACAGTGAAAAAGGATAGGACTTGGGGTTCATCCTCAGGTAGGTTAAAATCTTGGAATATGCCAAAGGGATGAAGAGACAGGACATATGGAGCGCTCAACAACTTGCCATATCTGACAACCTGCCCCCTAGACACAATCATGGGGAGTGCAGTCAGGTTTCTCTATCAACAATTGAACAGGGTCCTTATGGAAAACATCTAGGATTCCAGGATAGAGATAAGGTTTGTTGCGCCCTAACAAGAAGGGAGAGTATAACTCCAAGAAGGTTTGTTCAGGTAGTTCATATGATATCTGGGAGTCTGGGATGGCCTGGGAGCCAGAAGTGATGGTGACAGCAGACGTGGCTAGGGGAGGGATCCCTTCAGATTCAGGAAAAGCCATGGGTGTAAATTTCATGTTTGAAGAGTGGGTGCAATATTTGATGTTGAAAACCCCAGTGAGATATTCCAAGGCGCATGTCTTGAGACGTTTCCTGGGAACTTTAACCAGCTCTTCAAAATCAGAGGGACTTTTTATCTCAGAATAAAGAGGTAACTGTCTTTTAAGTTGATTAAAACATTTTATCACCTAATTAACTGGGTGCCAACTAAGAGATTGTAACTCTTGTTTTCCAAGACAACTGCTGGCGCAGCTAAGAGAAGCTTGCCAAACTGCATGGGTAGAACTAAGTACGCCCCTATGGCGCGGGTCATAGACAGTCCAGCTGTGCCATATGTCTAATGATAATTAAGATCAGGGGAAAGTTTGAGTTTCTTCACAAGCTTGGAGGAGACAACGTTGACTGGCAAGCCAGTGTCTAGAAGGCCTTTATCTTCACTTTTTGAATGGTATCTCTACTTGAGTGGTAGTGCAACCAAAAGGTGGAA
Organism: Entomophthora muscae; assembly: GCA_014839935.2. Lineage (NCBI taxonomy): Eukaryota > Fungi > Entomophthoromycota > Entomophthoromycetes > Entomophthorales > Entomophthoraceae > Entomophthora > Entomophthora muscae. The sequence goes on along the minus strand of QTSX02001566.1, from coordinate 89,797 downwards.
GGACAGCCAAGATATCTTGAGCCTCTGCTAGTTCCTTATCCCACTTCTCAATCATGCATCTTAATCCTGGGAACTCCTTATAAACAGTTTGGAGAGGGAGCAAAACATATACATTCTTGAAGACAGTGTCAGCAACCATAACAGCTTCTTCTGACAACTCAATTAGCATGGGGGACCTCTTAGCCTGAGTGAAGTAAGGGCAAGAGACAACTTCTTTGTCTTCAGGAAAAGGCTTAGTATAGTTTTAGTCTTTCCTGATTGCAACTTATAGGGGACTGTAATGGTTTCAGGAACAGCCAGGACAGAGTACCCATATGTGTTGGCGTCGTCAGTATCAGAGTCATCCAGGTCAGAGTCATCAGAGATATGTGGAACAAGAGGAGAATAGGGGGAGCCTCAGTATCACCAGGCTTGGATTCAGATATAGAGGGAGGGATTGAAAGAGACTGGGAAGAATTTTCAACCAAGAGCGTCTCTGCCTCTAGGTTGACTGTTCTTTTAAGCCTGCTCTTTTGGATCAGCTCCTTCAACCTGTGGGTTTATGCAGACGTGAGAATAATGACCTATCTGACTACAGTTGTGGTAACCTTGGTGTTGAGGAGGATTTTGTGATTTCATGGTAAGAATGCAAGGACCATGGGAAGACAAACCAGAGTTAGAAGTAGCTCAACCTTCCCTAACAACTGCTCCAGAATGGGTAAGATGCATGGCCTGCAGTAACGTCTTTATGCTCTTCATAGAGGAAAGCATAGCTGTATGGGCTTTGAAGTAGATACCCAGAAGCTGGTTAACCTAGAGGGCTTGAGCGCAAGCCATGTAAGCTTCATGGGCTGTCAATTGTCTTTGTGTTATCAGTTGCTGTCCTTCCATGTAGAATCTGTCTGCAAACTCAGAAGGTGTCTCTTTAGGCTTGAAAGCAATATGCATGAAGGCGTTCTTCTTTACTTCCAGGCTAGGGTCACCACCAAACTTGTCAATCTGAAGCTGCTTCATATCTTCCCAGGTCTCAATGGTGGGCAGTTCTGGCATAACTACCTCTTGGCAGGTCAAGTGTAGACAGGTCAGAATGTGTTCCTTCTTTACTTTATCTGAGGCTCTTCTCATGGCAGTTTTGTAGATAGTTAGGAAATCTGCAATGTTCAAGGTTCTGGGGTCAAAGACTTGCTAAAAGGTAGGCTTATAATGTGCTTTGAGAGTTAGGCCACCATTGTTGCTATTGAGTATGTTTATACACAGGGAGAACTCTGCTTTGGATTCAGGGGGGCTGTCTAGCCCACAGCTGACAAATACTCTCTTCAAGGGTAGTCAGGGTCTCAACAGCGCGGGCACCCATATTGACAGTTTGAGTGGCCTGTTAAAAAGTAGCATCTTAGTGTTGAGCTTGGGTGATCACTATTGTGGAGAGCTCAGCCAGTTGAGAAGTAAGGGATGGTCCCACTGAGAGATAAGGGGCGGCCTGTTGTTCACAGAGTCAATAACGTCATTCAGCTCTTGTACGTCTCTATCCAGTTAAGTATGGTCCAGCTTCAATTGATCCACCTTGTAAGCTAGGGCAATTAGTTACCTAGCACATTGGATTTGAGGGGCTCCTGGTAAGCCAGGGCAGCAACCATCTTCATTGACAACCCCAACTGAACTAGCAGCAGTTGCCATTATTTCACATAGGGCAGCAAGTTCTTAATGTAGCACTGCAACTTAAGCAGTCAACTCAAGCACCTGGGGGTCAGATTGAGGAGCCTCAGCAGGACGTACTTGACTTCAAGTAGTTGTATGTAGCTCTTGAATAGCGTCCCATATTCTCTGCTCTTGATCTGCCAAGTCATCAGAAGGGGGAGAGGGTGGAACATCTGGCTTGGGTGTAGCTAATTCATTCACTTGACCTTGAAGTTTGGCTATAGAAGCAGCAATGGCAGCTCTTTCTTGATCAAATGCTGCACTGTGTTCATTAAGGCTGTTAGCAGCAAAGTCTGCTACCTGCTGTAGTTGCTCAAAGGAATACGTGCTGAATGCATTGAGCTGTTGCATGAGTTGTTTGAAATTGGTGAGATAAGCGTTTAAGGTGGAATATACTTGAGTTTGCCAGGGTTGTTCTAGCTGGTGAAACTTGTGTAGATGCTTTCTCATGTACTTGGGGATATACTGGCGCATGAGTTTGACAGATCTAACCAAACAGGTCTGGGAGGTAACAGAGTCACACTGATTGTCGGATACCAAGGAAAACAGGGAATGGATCCACTGTTGGTAGGCAGAAAACTGATCCCAGTGATGAGTAACTGCTGCTTGTAGAGATAAGATTTCTTGGATGTAGAGCCCTAACACCATTTGATGGTGGGCCAAGGCAGGCTGCACAAAGGACAATAGTAAGTGCTCAGCGGAGTCAGCAGCTGAGAAGAGATGCTGTGGAATTTGAGGAGCCACAATTAATTTGTAGTATTCAGTCCAACTGAACTGCAGCTGAAGGCAAGAAACTGGCCCCTTACAGGCTATCCCAAGGGCTACTGCCATGACTTGTTCCAAGTCAGGGGTAACCATGGGGTAAGCAACTAGGCAGGGGCCATTCCCAAGGTTCAGCAGAGTGTGGGTAATAGGTGGGTTGGCAATATCTTCCTCAATAGGAGGACTAGTAATTTCAGGTGATGTTGACTCTTGTATTGGCGGAGGCAAAAAACCTGAAAACGTGGATGCAAAAGGGATAACTGAGGGGCTTACAGCCCCTGTAGTGAGCATCATTTTTGTTGTGTTCTGAGGTGCAGCACAGACACACAACGGGAAATCCTAACCTTAGGATTGGATTTTTACTAAGTCTCAGTTAGATGACAGGGAAGGCTATGTGATTACCTTGCGGTCCTGGAAGAATAATTTCTACTAGTTGTGGCTAGAGAGGGGCGCAGAAGTACGTGAAGACTCAAAGACAAAATTTGTGAATAGAACTTAATTTTATTGGTGAATTAGGAAAAGGAATATATAGTGGTTGTTGATACCACAAAACACTACCAGGACAGTAGGATTACTTGCCACAAGCATTAGTGGGGTGAGTGAGATGTGCAGAGTCAAGAAACCAAACAATTGTATTTTCTGATTCAGTCATCAACTCATTTTGAGAGGCAAAAGCAAAACCAAGAGATTTGTCTTTTAAATGGCCCACCAAAGGCAAAATTAAAACATGGTGAATAGCGGTATTCACGACATTAAGCAAGAAGTTACTGCTCTCTGTGCTGCAGTGACTGATGCCACTAGTTCTGCTGGGTCCTCTGACAACAACAGTTGTTGCCCTGGGCTGCCTAGACATCCTCAAATCTATTGTGTTGAGGAGTTGAATACCCTAACTAATGTAGTTGACAATCTCAAGAAGGATTACGCCAGCCTAGACAGAGATGTTCAAGCAATGATCAAGCTGATTGACTCTGTAAATGAAGGATTCTCTCCTTGCCTCTCAGTGGGATCTTCTTTGACCTCCTGTTTGGCTGAACTTTTTACTGTGATGACCACACATGGTTGTTGTCTGGACATTTCTGAGCAGAATGTTGATCAAGCTAATGATATGTGTTCCTGCAACAATTCTGCATTGGCTACTCTTGAGGAGAGTTTTTTCAGCTGTGGGCACGGCAACTCTCCTCTGAATCTGAAGCTGATTTCTCCCTGCACATAAATGTACTCAATAGCAACAATGGGGGTCTAACTCCCAAAGCACACTTCAAACCTACCTTTAAGCATATATTTAATCCCAAAACTTTTACCATTGCAGCTTTCTTAACTATCTATAAAACTGCCATGAGAAGAGCCTCTGATGAGGTCAAGAAGGAACACATTCTAACCTTCCTGCACCCAACCTGTCAGTAGGTAGTAGTACCCAAGTTGCCCACCACTGAGACTTAGGAAGAAGTGAAGCAGCTTCTGATTGATAAGTTTGGTGGCAACCTCAGTCTAGAGGTGAAGAAGAGGTGTTTTATGTACATTGCCTTTAAACCCAAAGAAACTTTGGCTGAGTTCACAGACAGGTTCTATATGGAAGAACAACAATTTATAACTAGTAGACAGTTGGCAACACATGAGGCTTATATGGCTTGCACTCAAGCTTTCAAAGTTAATCAACTTCTTTGCCTCCTTTCAAAGCTCACAAAGCCATGTTCTCCTTGATGAAGAGCATAAAGACACTGTTGCAGGATATGCACCTTATCCATTCTGGGGAAGTTGTGCGGGAGAATCATGTCACCTTTAACTCTGTTTTGTGTTCACGTAGCCCACGTATCCTCACCATGAACTCACAGAATCCTCTTTGACGCCAGGATTTTCATAACTGTGGGCAGGTAGGTCACCATTCCTGAGTTTGCACCAATCCTTGGGTTGAAGGAGCTGATCCCAAATAGCAGGCAGGAAAAGAACAGTCAACCTAGAGGTAGAGACACTATCAGTTGATGGTTCCTCCCAGTCTCCTCCAATTCCCCTGTCTATAGTAGATTCTGAGCATACCAATTCAAAAGCTCCCCCAATTCTGCTACTAATCCATGATATCTCTGAAACTTCAGACATGGATGATCAGATACTGAAGATGCTGACGCATATGAATATTCAGTTCTATAAATACCCAAAACCATTGCTGTTCCCTATAAACTATGCTCTGGGAAAGCTATAACCACCACCAAACCTCTGATCAAAGCCAAGGAGGTTCTCTCTTGCCATTAACTTATGAAAGCTAGGATTTTGCCTGTGCTAGTAGAGCCATCTGAAGAAGCAGCTGAAGTAGCTGACGCTGTCTTAAAAGATGTTTCAGTATCTCTCCCTCTTCAGACTGTCTACAAGGAGCTTCCTGGTTTGAGGTATATCATCAAAAAATGGGACAAGGAACTAGCTGAAGCTCAAGGTATCTTGGATGTTCTCTCATCCTTTGGTTGTACCACTACTTGAGTAGAGATATCTATCCAAAAGGTGAAGATCAAGGCTGTCCTGGACACTAGGTTGCCAGTTAATGTTATATCCTCCAAGCTTGTGAAAATCTTAAAATGGCCTCTGATCTCAACTATCATCAGTCATACAGTACATCTGGCCTGTCCATGACTTGTCCATAGGAGCGTACTCAGCTCTTCTCATGCATTTTGGTAAACTACTTCTAGCTGCGCCTGCTGCAGTTCTAGAGACCAAAAGTTATGATCTTCTAGTTATTACCTGACTCTTTAGGGAATAAATGGGATCATTAAATTAAAGTATGGCTACCCCTCTATTATAGGGTATGAAGTCCCTCTGATCTATTAAGAACCTATCAAAGTCCCTTGGAAACGCCTCAAGACATGTGATTTGGGATACCCAACTGGTGTCTTCACCTTGAAGTATTGTACCCATTTTTCCAACATAAAGTGTACTCTTGCAGCTTTCCCTGTGTCTGAAGGAATTCCACTCCTGGCCACTTCTGCTTTAACCATTTCTCCTGGCTCTCAAGTCATCCTGGACTCCCAGATCTCCTACAAGTTACTCAAACCCACGTTCCTAGAACTATACTCTCTCCCTTCTTTGGGCACAACAAGCCTTATCTGTGCCCTGAGATTCTAGATGACTCTCATAAAGACCCTGTTCAGCTGCTGGTAGCTAATTTAAAAGCTTTTCCAATATCTGTGTCTAGAGGTCAAGTTGTTGGTTATGGCAAGCTACTGAATGCTTCTGACGTTCTCTCTACACCCTTTGGCACATTCCAGGACTTCAATCTACCCAAGGAAAACCCATATATCCTATCCTTGTTCACTGCTCAATGCTTCTTGCAGCTGTCCCCAGTTCAACAGAAAGAAGTGCTTGACTTGATAGAACATCTTGTCAACATCTTTGCTAAGTATAGTGCTGACTATGGCTTAGCCAAATAAGTTGTTTACCATATTGATACTGGTGATGCACCTCTCTTCCAAGCTAAACCTTACCAACATAGTCAAGTAAAAGATTCTCAAGTATCTAAGAAACTCAAGCAATTACTAGATGCTGGGCTTCTTGCTCCCTCACAGAGCCCATGGGCTTTGCCCTTGCTAATCCTTAATAAGAAAGACGGAGGTCATCATATAGTGATGAACTACTGGCACCTGAATTCCCTAAGCTAAGAAAGACTCATATCCTCTGCCTTACATAGATGATTCCCTTTGCTGTCTTGGAGGCCCAAAGCTCTTTTCATTCATGAATCTGGCATCTGGATATTTTCAAGTTGATCTATCCCCCAAGGATTGGAAGAAGGCAGCACTCATTACTTCTGAAGGATTGTTTGAGCCTACACACATGCCTCAAGGGCTGTGTAACACTCCTGCTACTTTTCAGCGCACTGTGGATTCCATACTCTGTGACCCAAAACTCTCTTGCGTCTTTGTGTACTTAGATGTTAAAACTGTCTTTAGTGCAACTTTTTACGGATCACTTGGCCCACCTGAAAGAAGTCTTTCTTAAGATTTGAGATGCTGGCCTCAAACTAAAGCTGTCTATATGTGATTTCTTCAAGGAATTTCTTGAATTTTAGGTCATTAATTAACTCAGACTGGAATCCAACCAATGACCAAGAAGGTTGAGGCCATTGATAAGATGCTTCTTCCCATCAACCTTTGTGAGGTACAGGGCTTTCTGGGCATGATGGGTTACTATAGGCAGTTCATCCCTGACTCTGCCAACACTTATGAACCCCTAGTCTAGTTGCTACATAATATCCCCTTTGAATGGACTTCCAGATAGTAACAAGCTTTGAAACCCTTAAGCAAAATCTCAAAGAGGATCTTATCCTGGTTTATTCCAACTATAATAAAGAGTTTACTATCTACTTTGATGCTAGTAGTCTGCCTATTGGAGCCATCTTGGCTCAACTAGATGATGAGGGTGTAGATCACCATGTAGCTTATACTTCTTGTGTCCTGAACAAGAATGAGAAGAATTACAGTGTCACAGAAAAAGAGTGCCTTGCTGTGTTGCATGCTTTTAAGCAGTTCTGCCATTATGTTTATTGCACCCATTTCACTGTGGTCACTTACCATGCTTTGCTTAAGTGGTAACAACAGATTATGGAATCAGAAGGACAACTAGCTAGATGGGCTCTATGTCTGCAAGGTTATGACTTCACTGTGCTACATTGTCCTGGGATTCAACATCAGAACGCTGATGGATTATCCAGAATGCCCATCCTTGCTCTACATCCTGCTGAGGCTGATCAACTGTATGAACTAATTGGATATCCTTCCTCTTGGGAGAGTGAGACATAAGAAGTCCAATAACCCCTGCTAAACTATCTGAAGACATACTCATTTGTAACAATCAGCTCTTCAAGAAAGTACGAGACCACTACCTGCCTTATGTACAGCCTAGTCTTTGCCTTTTGTTGCTAGTTAAAGCTCATAAAGAGACTGGGCATGGAGGTATTGCCAAGACTTATGACTGGCTCCAGAAGAATTACTTCTGGGAGAACCTTTGCCTGTTGATCCCAGATGTCATTGCTAGTTGTCATGACTATCAACTCCAGCAACCTCAAGCTGCCTCTCACAAGTTCAAATTAGTCCCTTCACAGCACACCTTTCATACAAACAGCATTGACGCTGTAGTACATCTTCTTTTCCTGTGCTCAGGATGACAATTCATCTGATTGATATTGATCATTTCAGCAAATGGATAGAAGCTTGCCCTACCAAAACATCATAGCTAAAACCACTGCTGCCTTCTTACTGCAAGATGTGTTTTATTGTCATGGCTGCCCTCAAGTGCTACTGTCAGATAATGGATCTAACTTCAATGCAAAGCTAATTAATTCTGTTGATGAGGCTTTGGGATCTCATCAGTCCTTATCAGCTCTGTGGGGTTCCTGGTCACCAGTCCCCAAAGTGTGTCCTGGGTCATAGCCAGGGACCGGCTTGGAGGAGTTGTCATTTCCCAACAGTGGTGAGTGTTTGGTTAGGAGCTTATACTTGGCCTGAATAAGAGCAAACTCTTTCAGTACCTTCCCAATCACCAGGCAAGCATCTCCACCATACATTTGTACTTCAACAGGCGCCAGCCCTTCTGTAGGCCAGTACCAATCCTGTAAGAGTCTAGCAAACTCTCCCCTGATAAACTCCCTTCCTTTATCTGTCATTTCAAGATGCCTAGTCACCTTCTCCCATTCCCTCTGGGAAGACTTACTAGAGGCAAACTTTCTGTAACCTAGGTGATAGGATTCCTTGTCCCCTGGGCTAGGGTAGAAAATGTGGGGTAATTGACTCAGAGCTTATATTATTTTATCAGGGAAATTTGGATAGGGGATGTAATAGGCTTTTTATTCACAGTAAGAAGGAAGATCCCCTTAGAAACCTTCTGATATATGGCCTTGTTATAGGGAACAATGAGGGTTTGTTCCAGTACTTGGAGTCCTTTAACAATCTCTTGGACTCCTTGTACTTGATCTTGGGCTCCTGCTCCTTGGTCTTTAGCTCCTGTACTTTGGTCTTGGGCTTCTGAGGTCTGTTCCAGCTCTGGCTTCCTACTCTTGATCTTTGACTCCTTCTGTAGCTCTTGTGGCCTTTTAATCTCCTTGATCCAGTCCCTGAAGAGTCTCAGATAGCTCCCCCTTTTATAGCCCCTTGTTTCAGACCAAAAACCTCTCTTAGAACTCTGGTCTTTCAAAGCTTAAACTATCCGGTTTTTCTCCTTCTAAAATATATTAAACTTTAAAAATTACTTCAGCCAATGAAAGCCCTGAATTTTCTGCTTCTGCTCCTCATTTTTTAGGCTTTAACTCTTAAGTTAAAGCCCTTAAAACACTGATCAAATAGACTCCAGCTTGCAGCCAATCACACGCCTTGATTCAACAGTTTTTCCAAAAAAGTTTCCCTGGATGACTTGCTCTTGACCCTGGTTTGAACCCAAGGCTGTCTTGCTCCGGTTAAACAACTGCTCTGCGTTTTGAACAGCTTTGCTGTGATTTCTGTCATGTTTCCCTGGCAAATCTTGAGCGCTTCCGCATATGTTTTACTTAAGCAAACTTTGACCCCTCAATTTTACAACATTTCTCTGTGTTTCTCCGTGTTTCTTAACGTTTTTCAACTTTGAGCCCACTTGCTGCTTGCCCTCTTGCCTCTCCTAGTTGTTCTTGGCAAAATTTGCTCTTTTGCCCTCACAGTTTCTCCATTCCATTTCTGGCCTCTTTCTAGCTTCTTTCTGACTCAATTTTTTTTAATAAATTCACAATTCTAACAAACTGTATGTTATTTTTCCTCCTCTTTATTTTTCATTATATGACATTACATCTTTTTTAATCATAATTGACAGTATTATTATTTTAACTGCTTCTTTTTATCTATTTTTTCCTCAAAAGACATTAAAACAGTTCTTCAGGCCTCTGTATCCGGTCTGGCTAGTTCCTTCAGGTTATCTCCTGGTACTGCACTCACATCCTCTAAGCTCTTCAGTCCTTTAACACAAACTTCTGGTCCTTTGGCCATGATGCATTATGATCAGCTAGTCCTGCATTAAAATCCTCTGGTCCTTCAGCTTGTTCTCAACCAGTTCCTTAACCAATCCTCACTAGGAACCTCCCTAGTTCCCTCTGCATACTGAACCATATTGGTTCCCACAATTTAATATAAGTCAACAGTTTGTCAGCTAGCCTTCACTGTGATCAAACAGTCCCTCTTGCTAGTCTTCTCTGTTAATTCTGTGAACCACCTTGGTTCTTTATCTCAGTCCCCATTACCAGAACTTGTAGACCCAGGCATGAGTCTATATTGAACTGGCGTTTGACTGGGCCCTCACAAGTGGCACTCCACTTAGGCCATTCAATCATAGATCAATGTCTATGTGTTGTCTTTACTCACCCAGGTGATTAAGTCTGGGCTTTTAGTTGCAGAGTAATCAGCTCTACTTCCCAGAGGCCTGATCACACCAAGTTCTGCAGCTGCTTCCCCAAGCAAACCGCCTTGGCGACACCTCTGAGAAAATCTATGCCCTCCAATGCTCACTTTGGGATCTCCCCAAAGCCTCCATAGGGGCATAAACGAGGGCACCCTACCAGTCTGTTAGGTAGGATGCTTGCTCACAGACCTCCTGTAAGTGTATTAGGGTACATAGAGCCCTCAAAGCTCTTCCCATCCCTGGCAGCCCGCGTTACCTGCCAGGGGTCCAAAACCTACTCCCTCCAGACAGACAAAGTTCCCTGCTTGCTATCTCAGTCTTCACCCTTCCGCAGTCATAGTTCCCTGCAAGGTGAAGCACTATAGTCTAAAGCAGCCAATTCCTTCTGCTGGGTGGAGGCAACATCTACCTCTGGTAGTCCTATGTTATCTACCAGCCAGACTTTACTTACCCTAGTAGTCCCATGTTACTTACTAGGCTCACCCTACTTACCCCTAGTAGCCCTATGTTACCTACTAGCTTACAGCGTTACCAGCTAACCACACATTGTCACTCTTCTGCATATTGTCTTTCTTTGAAGCCAAATCAATCCTTGCCTGAAAAACAACACACATGTGGATCACCACAAGCTCCCTACAGCCCTTCCACTAATGGAGCTTCAGAATGTGCTATCTTGACCCTAGTTTCCATTATGCAGAAATTAACCTATTCAGATGCTGCTAACTGGGATCTATTTCTGCATGCTGCCCTTTTTGCCATTTGCCTTAGTAAACATCATGCCACTGGGTACTCCCCCTTACTATGCTGTATGGGCGTGAAGCAACCACTCTGTTCCTCTTAGGAGGTCATCTACTCTCTTATAATAATTCCCTGGACCCTGATGCTCACATCAAGAACTTGATTAACCGCATATTTGATATCCAAGCCACTGAATTCACCTATGTTTACAAAACCAAGACATTAGAGCTCTTTCCTATAATGCTGAACGTTTTTCCCTGCCAGAGTTTAAGGTTGGGGACCACATCCTATACTATCAACACAGGGTGGGAGGATGTGTCCATAAGTTTTATTACCCTATGGATTGGACCTATTGAGGTTATCTTCAAGCATGAATCAGAGTAAATTGTAAAGCTCCTCTCTAGTGGTCAACTATTTGCCCAATTGCATGTCCATTTTCTCCACAAGTATTATCCCCTAAGGCCAATATAGATGGGGGTAATATTGTGAATATTCATATTCACGCTTTTTTGATTTTTCCTTTGGTGGGTTCTTTGAAGGACGAATATCTTGCTTTTGCCTTTTCTCCTTGAAATGACTTGATTTTCAAAGATTTAAATGCAACTGGTCATCTTCCTTGCCTTGTGCAACTCTTCTGCCCCACTCATACTTATGGCAAGTGATCCTACTTTCCCTATATTGTTTTGTAGTAACACCAAATTATATATTTTTTATTTATTTATTTTCAATAAAAATTAAATTATTATTTCACATTTTTGTCTTTGTGTCTTCCAGTACTTTGGTGCCTCTCTCTAGCCACAACTAGCAGAGATCTATTATTCAGGGACACAAATAAATTGTTTTACCTTCCCTGCCAGCTAACCCAAGGCTTGGTATAAACCCAATCTTAAGTTTAGGAGTTCACATTATGTGTCTATGCCGCGCCTCAGAACACAACAACTACACCAATGAAATATCAAACTTTGGATATGAAGTACTCAAAACCAGTTTACATGAGTTGGCTACCATGCAGACTCTTAGGAAGAAAAACTTCTTACAAGCAACAGAGACCAACTCCTGATTTATGAGTGACTGATTTGAAAGAAATCACAATAAAAATGAGGACTGGTGAGCATTTAAAGCTTTCATGGAAGATTTGCCATCAAGGACTCTGACATAGTGGTAAAAGCAGAACTCAGACTCTTTAAGATGACCAGTACTGTTGAAAAGCATGTTTTTTACATGAAGATATCTATGATCAAGCCCCCAGCACTTTAGGCTTTGATGGCCCAAAAATTTCTTTACTTCTATAATTGGCATAAAATGCACATCATAAGTCAATTTGACATGAGCAGATGCAACAACCCCCAAGAAGTATTCTTAGGCGGGAAATAATCTGCCCAGGAGTTCAATGGCTTACATGTGACCAACAAACAAAAGGAGAGCATCTCTACCAAGAAGTGTACTTTAACTAAAAAACAAGCTAACCCAGACAATAATTCAGACCTTGAAGCAGAAGACATAACATTCAAGAAAACCAGATGAGTACTGAAACCACACCTGAAGAGGGAAAAGACCAGAGAAGTGCTTAGGTGAGCCACCCTCCCCCGTTTTACATTACTTTTACAGAAACCAGAATGTGTAATCAATTATCATGATCCAGGTACCCTACAGCAATCTCATACTGTTTGCCACCCAGACTGAAAATAAACTCCAAATGTATCATTTCTGTTTTTAGTGAAACTAAAAAACAGCACTATTTGACACTGGAGCATACCAATCCCTTATTGACAAAAGATTTGCCAACCTTATGAAATTACTTATAACCAAGAGCAACATCAAGAGAGTTATCATGGCAGAAAAAAGTAGTACTCTAGTCACCAAGGAGGCTAAACCTTTCTGGGCCCAGATAGGGGATGTTCAGGCCACCCTTGGCAGAATCATCCTCACAATACCTAAGCACGCCGTAGAACTAGAACTTGGTTGGATGGGAAATTCAAGCCTCAAATTGACTAGGATAGTGCTCCACTAGCCATACAACAAGGAGAAGCACAAAACCATGTGTATTCAATTCATCTTGACATCCTCATGAGGGACCACATACTTGTAAATATTACCAAAACAGAAGAAGAAAATGATGCTAGTAAAATTAACTAAAATACCTGCACATACAAGATCATCCATTTAAAGAATGTGCATGTCTCTCTTGAACAGGACTAAAATATATCAACAATTTTTCCAAGAGTTTCATTCAATATTCCAGGAGAATTATCAGGCTTAACACATGACAGAGGTATCCAACACAAAATCAACCTAAAAGGGAGTGTACCCAAGGCATGCCCCATCTACTGACTGACACCACAAGAAGAAGACACTTTAAAAAAATACCTGGACAAAGCGCTGGAAAAGGGGCTCATTTGGCCATCAAAATTCCTTTTGGTGAAGCAATCTTCTTTTTAGATAAGAAAGAAGGAGTTTTACAGCTTATAACCAATTACATAGCACTTAAGAAAGTCATAATTAATAACAGGTATTCCCTTCCCCTGATTGACAATCTCTTTGAAGCTTTAAGGGGATCACAGTTCTTCATAAAAAATGACTTAACAGCAGGATACCATAAAATTTATTTTAAGCCTCAAGACATCTCAAAGACAGAATTCAGAACCAAATATGGCTCATTCAAATGTGTAGTCCTCAACTTTAGTATGAAAAACACTCACAATACCTTTGTGAACTTCATAACCAAAGTATCCAAGGACCACATTAGGAAAAAAGCCATAGTCTACCTAGATGATATAAATATCTACAGCCCCAACAATGAGCAACACTGGAAAGATGTTTAAATGGTACTCAACAAACCCAAACATAGCCAACTAGTAGCCAAGCCTTCCAAGTGTGAATTCTTCTCAAAAAAACTCCCATTCCTAGGCCACATCATTATTAAAGATGAGATTAAGTCTGACTTAAAAAGATAAGAGCCATCACAGACATGCCAGCACCGCACAACAAGAGTGAACTTTGGACTTTCTTGGAGATTGATGAGTATGTTAGAAGGTTCATCCTCAATTGGGGAGATTTAGTTTCCTCCCTGTCTGCAATCACCAGCAAAACAATCAAATTTATATGGACACCATTGAAAGATCAGCACTTTTGACAATTTAAAAGAACAAATGAACACCACCTGTATCTTACAATATTCAAATTGTGAAAGAGTGTACAAATTAGAAACTGACATCTCCAATTACGCAATAGGAGGAGTACTCCAAATTCAAACTGCAGAAAAAGACTTCCTCCCTGTAGCATATGAATCAAGAAAGCTGTCTGTAAGTGAGCAAAGATACTTGATAAATTCAAAAAGCTGATAGCTATTGTCCACTGTTTAATGTAGGGGCAATGCTATCTAGAAGGTACACAGATATTCAAAGTGCTAACCAACCACAAGTCATTGGTATTCTTTAAGACTCAACAATACCTATCTAGACAACAAGCTGAGTGGATGAGCCTTATCTAAAGGTACCCTGTGATAATCAAATACAAATCAGTCAAAGAAATGCTTACTGCAGACACCCTGTCAAGGCTATACTGTAAACATCTCCTATACACTGATGGAGACCCTGATTGGCCCATGTTAATCATAAGGAATCTCCACAAAGTGTTTAAACCTGGTACACCAATGAATATCCAAGAGAAAGACCTCAAGAAAAACATCTGTTCAAAAATGTATGTGGTAATCTACATTGCATACTACCAAGTGGCAATACTGTACCCTAAATCCTGTCAACACAAATAGTGACACAATCCTTCAATACCACAGAGATATGGGACACACCTGTAGCAGGAACTTACACAAGTATCTTAAGACTTGCTACTGGTGGCCCAATATACTGGACAACATCAGAGAGGTGCTAAAACAATGCAAAGTATATGAAAAGGATGCCTGTTCCAGGGCACCCCCAAATCAGTAATGCCAGTTTCAGTCATACAACCATTCAAGGTATGGGCACTAGACATTGTGGGACTCATGAATAGAGATAAAAAAAGACAAAAAATACAATATCACACCCATTATCTATGTAACTAGTTGGCCTGTGACATAAGCCACAAAAGAACATAAAGGAAACAATTTAAGACAATTTATTGGCAAGGAAATCATAGATAAGTTTTGGAAACCTGAACTTCTAATTAAAGATGGAGTAACAGGACTTAAGATCATTGACACCAACATCTACCTCATTAAAAATGGAATAAAGCATACAGTTGCCAGCCCTTATCATCCACAAGCAAACAGGATAGTGAAAAGATTGAACAGTGCCCTTGTAGAAGCGCTCAGTAAATTGTCTACCAATGACCCACAACTTTGGGCTGACATTCTCCCAACAGCACTAATGGTATGTCAAACTTGAGTCAATCAAAATACAGGTAAAAACTCCTATGAACTTGTCTGTGGGAACAAGAATGCTATTGTCAGTACTAATCTAGGATCCTGGTTACATCTACCTAAGAATGTACCGGCTGGAAATAACTCTGACATGCAACACGCCAAGGAAAAGGAAAGAGGTGAGAGAAAAACAATGCCACTCCAATAAGAACAGTTTTAAGTTGGGGAGAAGATTTGGGTTGTCAACCACAACTTGCACAAGTTAGAACCAGGGTTGAGAGGACCAGGGATTTTTGTGGAGGTTAAACCCAATAATACTTATCTCATCAAAGGAATTGATGCTTGTACTAAGTTAAAATGCATGCACCCTGGCTGACTCCACCTATGCAAGGCAAAGATTTTGCGTAAAATATACCACCTGGGTGCTGATTTCTACAAATAGTTAGTCTATTACTTCTTTTCTTAGTATTATATCAGTTGTGGTGTAGTGACAGCCTGGATAAGGACATAAAAATATAAGAAGGTAATAAGACAAAACTGGTCTTTATTTGATATGTTAGAAGGTTATATAGTAGGAGCAGAGGAATTATTGCCAAAGAAAAGAGGCAACAAAAGAAGGACTTGCCATGTGGAGGCAGTGAAGAAGTGGCATAGGATAATTCCTGGGCATAAAAACAATCTGTTTCTTGCAACTTTCCAAATGGAGGGAAGTGGCTCTAAAATGCTATAAATACATTTATCAGGACCATCTTTTATGATGATCCCAACACCCATTGTATGCCCAATGCTCATAATTACAAAGTTCTTAATCCTTTGTTACAACATCTTTGATTACTCCCTCTTGGGGAATTAACGCCCCAAGTAAATCACCAAAAGGCTCACTGAATGGTTCACTGCCCAGTCAATAAACTGGTGGCACCATTGTCAGTTAACCATCTATGACAGGGATCACTCAATCCAGGTCCTAAATGGAACACAACTTGATTAAGCCTAGTGACTCAAGAGGAACATTACTCAGATAAGCCCCATGACGTACATGGACGGCATGTGACTTGTCATGATACTATATATTACTCTATATTCATATCCAATAAAGTATCATTCTCTTCTTAAATCCTTCACTTATTTTGTTTATTATACTTCCTGGAAGTATAAACTTGACACCTTGTATGTTTAATAATGAGATCTATGGAATGAGTAATTCATAGGGATCTACAGAAAAGGCAAAGTTAATAAGTTAAATATTAATTATATTAAGAAAAACCTGTAAATCTGAACACAAAACTTGAACCTGGGACCTTCCAATTGTTTTCATATCCTTTAAAAGAGGTGTCTATTAATCTGGGAATCAATAAAATCTTATCCAGTTGTCTTCTTGTAACTAATCAGATGCAAGAAAATGCCAGGATGAAGTTAACAGCGTCTGCATTTTCTTCTAGGCTCTGTAAAGCAGTTACTATACAGTTTGAACTTTAATTGTCAAAACTGCAGGCTCAACCCGTCAGCAAGGTTCCAACCAAGCAGGTTTGCAACCTGCAATCCAACTATCAAGTCACTTGGAGCCAGACTAGGAAGTCAACTCAAGTTTCCAAATCCAACAACATGAACAGATGATGATCCTTTATGGTGGATACCTTGTTTTGGCGCTTAACTCATTACCAGGATCAAGCCACCCCCTTCACTATCTCACTGTGTGATCAATGCTATCATGTTCCTGTTATCTACAATTCACATGAACTATATAATCACTATCTCACATTAAAGATTATTCTTTAGCTTCTAAATATTTTTCCTCTTGTAACTCTGCTAAAACAGCACAGTTACAACATTAGTAGCACAGGTAGGTTCTCCATCCTACCTTATCTTGAAAAATTCCGCCTGTTGCTTGCACACGCTGCAGCCAACAAATCCTCAACAGAATTATGTCTGGCCTCCCACCTGACTGGACTCCATACACTCCTGGTACTTCCATACCCAATGGCTTCTTCCTGTACCAGAACATGGTGATCCTGCTACCTGCCTTCAACGCCATGTCTGCACAAGGTTTCTTTCAGGCTTCCTCCTTGATGCCGCGGCCAGCCAATGAAAACACCATGCCTGCCTAAGCAGCTCAAAGACTATGGAGTGCTGCCTTGGAACCTTTTGATGGGGCCAACAACAACAATGCTACTGCATGGATCCAGTCTGCCCAGAGCAAGCTGGCCCAGATGGAATGCCCACAGCGATTTTGGATTGCAGAAATTTCCATTTGCCTTACCCATGACGCTGGCTCTGGTGCAAAAGTGGCACAAAGAGCACACCAACAAGAACTGGGATACCTTTAAGCAGGACTTCCTGGAAATATTTGTGCTTAAGGATACAGTGCTCATGATCATACACCAAGTAAAGAACTTGACCCAGACAGGCACTGTGAAGGAACTCACCCGCGCCTACAAGGAACTCCAATTTTGTGCACCATCCAACATGTCCTTGACACCCCAGCCACACACCTCTTGTACTATTATGCCCTCAAGTTGCATGTGATGAGGCATGTAAACCTGGATCAAGTGATCAACCTGCAGAGCCTGTACTGTGAAGCAGAGAAAGTGGAGCAAACCTCCAACGCACTTCATAATGCACAAACTGGGAAACAAGAAAGGCCCAAGGATTCCCATCCAGGCAGGCACTCCACTCAACCACCCCCTGGAGGCAACGGTAATAACGTCAACCACAAACCCATGGGTTTGAATGGACATGGAAATAGAAACAATGGCTAGTCAAACCAGACCCATTTCTGTGTCACTGCCACGCAAGGCAAGCAAGATGAGGGAAAAGCCTGGGGAGAGCCCTAAGCAAGCCAAGCTCTCCCCATGCAACTCCTGACTTGCCTAATGATGAGTACCAACCCAAGGATATGGACCAATGCCCAATGATCCAGGTGCCCTTAGAGGACCCAGTACTGTACACCATTGCCAGGCATCCCAATAAATTGATGTCCTATCCTTTCTGCTTTTGCAGCTACACAGACTCATCACTCCTGTATTTGGGCTCAGATCAAACCCTGGTCAACAGTAGCTTTGTGGATAAGTTCAAGCTGGCCACTAATTCTTTGTGGATTAAAAATGTAGTCCTGGCTGACAAACACCAAATTGCTGTGATAAAGGAAACTGCCCCTTCTCTGTCATGCTTGAGAACCTCCACTCCACCATTTGAGGTCCCGTCATTGACTTCCCAAAGTTTGACATTGTGCTGGGACTAGACTGGCTGAAAAAGAACAATCCTCACGTAGACTGGGCAACCTCAGTGCTGACCATCAAGCGTGAAGGTGTCAACCACCAGATCTACCCTGACTCTGTGGACCAACTCTACGCAACCACATTTTTGTGCGCATCACAGAGACCCAAGACTAGAAGAAAAACCTGAAGGCAATTGATTGGGACTCCTGCCAGTACAAGATCATACATACCAAAGATCACCAGAATACCTCCACACCTCAGGACTGCAAAATTGTGGCCCGCCATCCAGAAATCTTCAAGGAAGCGCTGCCCGGGCTGCCCCCTGAGAAGCATATTCAGCACTCCATCCAACTAAAGGAGGCTGTACCCAAGACGCGCCCTATCTACAGGCTGACCCCAAATGAAGATAACGCCTTGTGCACCTACCTCAAGGAGGCATTGGAAAAAGGACTTATCTGCCCCTCACAGTCTCCCTTTGGGGCTGCCGTATTCTTTGTGGCTAAGAAAGACAGTACCTTACGTCTGGTCACAGACTACCAAGCCCTAAACAAAGTTACCATTAAGAATTGTTACCCACTACCACTGATTGACGACCTCTTCAATGCCTTAGGAGGAGCCACAGTCTTCTCCAAGATTGATCTGACGGCAGGCTACAACCAGATTTGTATCAAGGAGGAAGACATTCTTAAAACAGCCTTCCACACTAAATACGGCTCCTATGAATGTGTGGTGCTCAACTTTGGCATGACCAATGCCCTGTCCACCTTTGTAACCTTCATGAATGAAGTATTTGCGCCCCACATAGGCAAGCACGCCCTAGTGTACCTAGACAACATTATTGTCAACAGTCCCTTGGTGGAACAATACCACAAAGACCTCAAAGAAGTCTTTGCTACCTTGGCACAACACAAACTGTTGGCCAAGCCTTCCAAGTGCCAGTTCTTCTGTGAGCAACTACCCTTCCTGGGACACATAGTCTCAAAGGACGGCATCAAACCCAACAGTCAAAAGATACAGGCCATCTACAAGATGCCACCACCCAAGGATAAGTTGGAACTCCACACCTTCTTGGGAATGGTGGCCTATGTACAACACTTCATACCTTACTATGGTGTTTTGAATGCCCCCTTATCTGCCATAACAGGCGCCAAGTCCAAGTTTGTGTGGACCCCCCAACATGACCTCTGTTTTAGATGCCTCAAGGAGAAACTCACAACAGCTCCCATCCTGCAATACCCCAAACATGACGGGGAATACCAAATGGAAACCAACGCCTCAGATGCATCCATTGGGGGAGTACTATGAATCAAAAAAATGACGGTGACTTCCTGCCTGTAGCTTATGAATTGCAGAAATTGACAGATGGTGAGTGTTGATACCCTATCCACAACAAAGAACTGTTGGCTATTGTACATTGTCTAGTCAAATGGCTCTGTTACCTAGAACAGCAGGAAGAATTCACATCATTATTTGACCACAAGTTGCTCATCCCTTTCAAAATGCAAGCAAATCTGTCGCGCCGCCAAGCCCGCTGGATGGAGCTATTAGAGAGGCTTAACATGCTCATCCAGTACAAACCTGGGGCCAAACTTGCCATGGCAGACGCCCTGTCCCGTCTGTATGTCTGTGCTTCAAGGGGAGAAAATGGGCTTGACCCAGAATGGCCTCTCTTAGTACTACAAACAAAAGATGAGGGTTTCCCTCCTGGTACAACCAACATAACAAAGGGAACAGTCATCAAAAATAAACACCTATTTGCTGCCATTTATGGGACCTTGCACAGAAAAATGTCTGACAGGACTACCATCCCTTAAATCCTCACACACCAGCAAGTGGACACCATCCTACAATACCATAGAGACCCAGGACACACCAAGAGCTGCAACCTAAACAAATTCCTTAAACACAAGGCCTGGTGGCCAACCTTATATTGTGATGTTCAAGAAGTTCTAGACCAATGTGAGGTATGCAAAAAAAATTCCAAAAGCAAAACCCCTCCAAATTCAGTACTTCCCATCTGCACACAACTACCTTTCAAAGTATGAGCTCTTGACATTGTTGGCCTCATGCTAGGAAAACACAACAACAAGAAATACATCATCACTGCCATTGACTTCACTACAAGATGGCCAGTAGCCCAAGCAGTAAAGGCACACACTGGCAATGACATACAACAATTTATTGGCAAGGTGATAATCAGCAATTTTGGAAAGCCAGAACTCCTGATAACCAATGTAGGGAAAGAATTGACCTCCAAAACCACCAACATATACCTCACAAAAAATGGTATCAAACACACCGTAACAACACCATACCACCCACAGGCCAATAGACGTGTAGAGCAGCTTAATGGTAGTCTCCTGCAAGCCTTAGCCAAACTCACTGCCAGGAGACCTGAAGACTGGTATAAGCAGCTACCAACTGCACTACTCGTGTGTCAAACCCAAGTGAACAGATCCACCAGAAAAAGCCCTTTTGAGTTGGTATACGGCACACAGCCAAATATTATCCAAGCATTGATAGGACCTAAACTGGAAATTCCAAGTAAAGTCCCTCCACGCTCAGACCCTCACGTTGTAAGAGCTAACAGCAAACAAACAGTGAAGGAGAATAAACGTCTACAAAAAACCTTTTTCCCCATCTGCAATAGACATGAAGTTGGGGACAAAGTTTGGGTCATGAATGTTGACAAGAGCAAGCTATAACCCAAGAAAGTGGGGCCAGCAATCATTCTGAAGGTAAACAACAATAACACTTACCTTGTGCAAGGGCTTGGAAAACGTAAGCAAGACAAGACCCTACACCATGATTGCCTACAACCCTGCAAAGCAAGACAGAAATAATGAGAAACCGCCCTTCCCGCCACAGAACAGCAACTAGTTCAATACAGCGCCAGGACTCCTGAAAACCTCCCTGACAACCTGCCCCCAGAGGAGGCTGACCTTCAGTTAGGGGGGGTGTCAAAACCGCAGGCTCAACCCGCCAGCAAGGTTCCAACCAAGCGGGTTTATGACCCGCAATCCAATTATCCAGTCACTCAAAGCCAGACTAAGAAGTCAACTCAAATTGCCAAATCCAACAACATGAACAGATGATGATCCTTTATGGTGGATATCTTGTTTTGGCGCTTGACTCATTATCAGGATCAAGCCACCCCCTTCTTCCATCCAACCGTGTGATCCCTAATCATGTTCCTGTTATCCTTGATTCACATGAGCTATATAATCACTATCTCACAATAAAGATTATTATCTAGCTTCTAAATATTTTTCCCCTTGTAACTCTGCTAAAACAACACAGTTACAACATTATCAACTGCCCTGATATTTTAATTATCTATGTTTAAAAGATATAGAATTCTCCTATTTTCCTGAGGCTATTTAGGTAACTTTTAACTGTTATCTATGTTTGATGATTTTTAAAAAGATTTTTAGCTTCTAATGATAATCTTAAAACTCTCCAAATCATTACTGTTACATAAAAGTTAAATCCTCATTCCCCAATTTTCCTCATTCTGTCTAGTATATAAGATCTTGAGCATTATTCAATACAATTGCTCAATTGATAAAGAATTTAAACATGATATATTTCTTTATTTTCTGTAAGACTTTTAGAACTTTCATGAAACCGCCTAATCCTCTCCTTCCTTGGGGAATTAGGTTCAAAGGGATGATTCTTTTCTTGTTTTATAGAATAGTACAATCCACATTGAAGATGGAAACTTGTCCAGGATATTAAACTAGCACCAAATACTGCAATAATAGGAAATTGGCTCTAGTTGTACCAGGGAAATGGTATGCTGCATCCTTGTTCTCCTCAAACCCTCTTGCTAAAAAGAAAACTTGGACTTCCTCCACTGATCCTGTTCCTACCAGTATTTTATGTCCTTTTGCCTCCACCTCCTTGCTTGTGTATCTAGGTGCTTATGCTTTCCTGGGTTTCTTCAATCCTTGATTAGTCAGATACCAGATCCATAGGGAATTGATACATCTTGGCATGGTGTATTTGTCAATTGGTTCCATGATTACAGGTCTGAATCTTTCTGCATTAATCCATCATGTTGGTAAGTTATTTCCAGCAGGGGGGGTTCCTGACACTAATATTAGTTGTGGAATTGAATGCTGGGCTCTATGTGCAATTAACATTTAATTCAAATGTTACTTTTTAGGCACAATTAAACAAGTTTACAAGCATAGAATAGCAAACACAACAAAAAAGTGGGCTTTAGACAATTTTTTATTGCCTTTAACATGAACAGACTATGTTTTGGTTGATTTATTCTGGAATACAACAGACTGCACAACACAATTCACAACTTCTGTCCCCAATGCAAAACTAGACCAATATCAAGCCTGAATCCCTGAAACTCTCAAGAAAAATCCTAAGGCTCCACCTTCTAGCACCTCAGGTGGGTGGGGGGTTGAGACATCAACAATTACTCCTTCTTGGGAAAGTAATTCCCTGCGTGATTTCCCAAATAATCATTAAGATGTGGCACTCATATCAGCCACTCATCTTATATGGAGATCAAATCTTTTGAGTCCTAAATGGAACATTACCTGGAAAAGCCACATGACTACCATGATGTACATGGACAGTATATGGCTTCCCATGATGCTATATAATCCTCTAAATTCATATCTAAAAAGTAGCATTCTCTTCTTAAGTTTCCCCTTTATTTTGTTTATTATACTTCTCAGAATTATATACTTGACAATGAACTAAAATTTAGAAATAAAGCTGAAAGTCTTAACTTCAATTTAATTAAGTTTAAATAAATACTATAGAGTAAAAACTTAGATATCATTTATATTAAAGTATCTTTCTAAATTTCATCTTAATAAAATAATAAAATCTAGCATATGAACCTCAAAGTTTTTTTACTTTAATATTTCTTATACATGCTGTAACTGTGCTGTTCTAGTAAAGTTACAAGGGGAAATTTTTGAGAAAATAGATAATATTCTTTATTGAGAGATAAGTATTATATAGTCATTGTGAATCATGGATAAGAGGAAAATGATAGTGTTGATCACACAGTGGGATAATGAAGGGAGTGGCTTGATCCTGGTAATGATTCAAGCGCCAAAACAAAGTATCCACTGCTGTAAATAGCGCCATTAATGCTATTTTAATATGTCCTTTTAATAGTGATATGTGCAAAGATTTGGTTTGTTTCTCTTTCAACTTTGGGAATTCCTTGCCTTTTGTAAATGGGTCTACTCCAATCTCCACCCATTCTGGAATACCATACCTGCCCTTGTCTGATCCTGGTATGATCTCACCTCAATGTAACCCCCTAGACCATTCTGTCTACCTAATCTTTGATTATTGACTCTTGTCTACTATTTAAGTAGAATCATTTCTCCTAATAAAGATAAGTTTATCTGCATTTGCGTTGACTTTAATAATCTTCAAGCTTTTTCCTTTCCTTTTTGCCAAAAGGAATTCCTCATCTTGTATTCCAGGAAATTAAGGTATTTTCCCTTAATTTTGCCCTGAAGGCTAACCCAAGGCTAGCTTCAAACCTCAAATATTTTTCATAAAGATTTCCTGCTGTGTCCTCCTGGATGTTGTCCCCAGGAGCCAAACACAAAAATGGTGCTCACTATAGGGGCTGTAAGCCCCTTGGTTATCCCGTTCCCACGTGCATTCTCTGGTCCTTCCCCCCTTGTTTCTGAAGTACCTGATCAACCTAAAATTTCTAGACCTCCTCTAGAAGAAGACATCACTGATACCCCCTCAACTCCTATGATAATGGTGTTATCTCCTGAGCCTTCTTGGGCCCCCCTTTCAGCTTTCTTTCTCAAGTATGAGCAAGCCTGTGCTGCTGCCTGATCCCTCCTTTGCACTTGCACTGTGGTGATTCACACTATTCTTGGTCTCTGTCCCAGGTACGCTTCCAAAGACCTGTATTCTTTCCTCTTGGACTTTGGTCTACCCCACATGCTGATGGAATCAATGGAGACTATTGGTGTTAGTTAACCAGTTTATCCAACCCACCTTGGTTCATCATCAATTAGTGCTAGGGTTGCAGAACCAGCTTTTGACTGCTATAGCCCCCGCTGTCTCAAACAACCATGTCCATAATATGGCCTATCAAGAATGGTCACATAGCCTCTTTGCTTGTATTTCTAATAATCAGCGTGACTTACTGGCTTCTCAGAAGTACTTAACCTCATTGCTGAACTCTCTTTGCTCCTTGCTCCCTGGATATATCAAGGACCAACTGTGCAAACTGGATGATCCCCAAGCTATGTGGTGTGGACAGATGGAGGCAACCCTTCTAAAGTACTGCCAGTATTTTGAGACTTTGTTTACCAAGATCAACCAATTTTGAGAGCATGTTAATTACCAACTTGAGTTGGTTGGGACTCACATCAATACTTGGGACCACCATCTTCACCATCAATATGGTCTGGATAAGGCTGCGTTAGGAGACACTCTGTATTAATTACAAAACTATGTTGATGATAGAGTAGCTTCTATCAAATTTACTCCTTCTTCTCCTGATGTGGAGTTTTAGTCTGCCTTTGAAGATAAGGTATGGGAAGTCATAGCTGAACTCAAAGCCACTACCCAAAGTCAAGCTTCTCTTCCAAACCCTCCTCCAGTAGAGTCTATGTCCAATCCTTACATTGCATTGCTAACCAACCAAGTAGCTACCTTGCAAGGAGAGATTGAATATTTGATACTTTGCCTCTCTGAACCTGATGATTTGTCCTCTGACTCTGATGGCAAAGGGGAGGCCAAGGTCGCTGTTACTCCTACCCATATCAATCATGGGTGTTGCCCTGGCTTGGAAGGCCAACTCCGTGTCAACTGTGCCCTTGCCTTGGATCAGCTAGCAGAAGTAACAAATGATGTTGCAGATAGACAAGACACACTGGAAAGGGGGTACAGAACCTCTCTTGCTTGAAAGAGACAATAAATGGACATGTTACCCCTCTGGCTAATCAAATAACTTCCCTGGCAACTTTTATCAATGGGATTTCTGGGACATTAGCAGTGCAACAGATTAAGATTAATGAGTTTGGGACTGCTGTTTCTAACGCCAGAGATATCAGTGAACAGAGCAGCTCTACCCTGGATACCCTGTAAGAGAGCCTTTGACTTCTCTGGGCTAGACAACCTGCAGCCAAATCTGAGTTTGAGGGCAACCCCACATCAATGTCCTTAACCCAGGTTACAACAGTCAGTCCACTTCATTGTCCACTAATCCCAACTATAAGCCTTCCTTCAAGCAGATTTTGATCCCAAAACCTCCACCATTGCTGCCTTCCTGATCATTTACAAGACTACTATGCGTAGAGCTACTGACAAGATAAAAAAAGTATCATATTCTTACCTGCCTGCATCCCACTAGCCAAGAAGTTGTGGTCCCCAAACTTCCATCTAGTGTCACTTGGAAGGACATGAAGCAACTCCTAATTGAAGAATTTGGAGGAGACTCAGCTTGGAAGTCAAGAAAGATGCATTTATGCATATCACATTCAAGCCCAAAGAAACCTTGGCTGATTTTGCCAATTGTTTCTACATTGAAGGACAACAGCTGATCACCAGTTGCCAATTAACTCCCCAGGAAGTGTACACAGCATGTTCAATTGCTTTGAAGGTGAACCAACTCCTATGTTTGCACTTCAAGGCCCACAAAGCTTCCCTTACTTCAATGAAGAGTATTAAGACCCTCTTGCAAGACATGCACTTGACCTATGGGGGCACTGTGGTCTGTGAGAGTAAGGCCAACAACGCTGGAACCACCTCTTGTACTCCGTGCATTATAACTCTGGGCTCGGGTGGGCATCCCAAGAGACAAGGATGTCACAATTGTGGTCAAATAGTACAACACTCACATACCTGTACCAACCCTTGGGTAGAGGGTTGCAACCCAAAAGAGCAGGCGGGAAAAGTTAGGTTAGCTTAGGGGCAGAAATACTCTCTGCTAACCAATCTCCCCCGTCTCCTCTTGATCCGCCCTCTGACAAGGAATCTTCCTCTTCAGCTGGCCCAACTATCCTTCACCTGCTCTACAATCTCTCTAGTGATTCTGAACCTGAGGATTCTGACTGCAATGAATCAGATAGTTATGGCTACTCTGTGTTGGCTGTCCCAGAAACTGTGTCTGTCCCTTACAAGCTTTGTTCAGGAAGAACCATAACTACAACTTGCCCATCTTTGAGTGAAGCCAAGGCCATGATGGCTAACCCTTATCTAGCCCAGCCACACCAACCTCCTGTCTTGGTGGACTCTTCTGAAGAAGCTTCTGAGCTAGCAGAAGCTCTGTGACAGTCCACATGTTTGGTGGTTTGCAGGCAGGGCTAATGTTGGCCAAGCAAAAGTTCAATTGTTTGTTGCAGGTAGAGGCCTAGTAAGGAATAATGGCTACTAGGGATGGTAAGGCCTAGCTAGTAGGTGTAAAGACTACTAGAGGCAGATGTTTCCTCCACCCAGCAGAAGATATTGGCTGCTGTGGGCTTGAGTTCTTCACCTAGCAGGGAACTGTGGCTGTAAAAGGGTAAAGAATGAGATAGCTAGCAGGGAACTTTGTCTGTTTGAGGTGGAGAAGGTTTTGGACCCCTGGCAGGTAACGCAGGCTTCCAGGGAGGGGAAGAGCTCTGAGGGCTCTACATACCCTGATACGCTTACAGGAGGTCTGTGAGCAAGAATCCTACCTAACAGACTGATAGGGTTTCCTTGTTTATGTCCCTATGGGAGCTTTGGGGATATCCAAAGTGAGCATTGGAGGGCATAGATTTGCTCAGAGGTGTCACCAAGGCGGTTTGCTTGGGGAAGCAAGATGCAGAACTTGGTGTGATCAAGCCTCTGGGAAGTAAAGCTGATTACTTTACAACTGAAAGCCCAGACATAATCACCTGGGTGAGTAAAAACAATGCATAGATATTGATCTATGGTTGAATGGCCTAAGTGGAGTGCCACTTGCAAGGGCCCAGTCAAACGCCAGTTCAATATAGACTCATGCCTGGGTCTACAAGTTCTGTTAATGGGGACTGAGATAAAGAACCAAGGTGGTTCACGGAATTTACAGAGAAGACTAGCAAGAGGGACTGTTTAATCACAGTGAAGACTAGTTGAGGGACTGTTGGTTCATATTGAAGTTTGGAACCAAGGTGGTTCCTAGTGAGGATAATCTGATGGACTGAAAGGTCATGATTCAGGAGTAGCTGATCATGATGAAGAAGCTGCTTGATGAATAAAATTAGCTGTTGATGGACTAAGATGGACTGATTTCTGGTTAAGCTAAAGAGCTGGAAGATGTGGTTGAAGATCTGGCTGAAGGACCAGAATATGATGGTGAAGAACTGGTGGTCCAGAGAAATGAGCTGAGATTTTCCAAATCGATTTGCATAGGATAAATGAAGTGGGACGCTTTCCTGGGATTTTACTATATTTGTAAATATATGAGGAAAACTTTGAAGAGGTCCAAAAAGAACAGTTTAAATAGTATTCTAATATTTAAATTGTTTTAGATTGAATGCAGGGTAGACTGGTGCTAGAATAATGGACCAGTTAATGCTTTGGTGTGCAAAGAGTTATCAATTTGAGTGGTTTGAGCAATGGAAATTGATTTCCTAGTTGGATCCCAGTGGAACTTCAGAAATGGTCTATTTCTTAGCTCTTCATTCATTGGTTGAGTTCTGGAAGGTTTACTGATGAATATTATTGGTCAGAAGCCAAAAGCTTAAAGTATAAGCAAGGAAATAGTGAATTAATACTTTAAGCTTTTGAGAAAGTAAGTATATAAGCTTAAGTTATTATAAAAAAGTGAGCGGCAATGGTTTAAGCTTCTGAAGAAAGCCATTTTGAAGGCATAATGTTGGGAAAAGGACACTATAAGAAGGAAGCTAGCTGAAAAGTTACTTTCAGGGCCCAGGGGGTCTTGACTGGTTTCCATCTGACTGAACTTAATATTTAAATCAAACTAAATTAAAACTTTATTTCAAGGCTAACTTAGAATGATCACATGGGGATCATTGTGAGCAACACTTTATATGCCATTCCATTAGATTCTTTAGAATCTTCCTAAATCTGCTAGAAAGTCTTAGGGACTCTGCTGGTGGCATCAGGCTGGGGTTTTGGGGCATCTTCTGAACAGCATGACTCATGTTTCTTTGAAAAATCCCGCACATCGGGCTTTGCATCTGTATTTTGTAAAAATTTAGCACAGAGCAACTTTTCTGGTGTTTGTCTTCAAAATGCGTGTTTGGACGTCCAAATCCGTCCAGTGGTTACTGAGTTATGCTCAAATTAAGATTTTCATCAATTCTTGTGCCTTGGTTGCATAATTTTGTCATTTTGCACTGGTTAGGAAGTTTGGCTGGCGGCCAAACTTTAAGAAGCCATAACTCATTGTCTAGAGCAGCTAGGAGAGTCATCAAGCTAGCATTAGGATCTTGGGGAATAGTAGAGTTTTCCCAAGGCATTTCTGTAACACAAGATGTGTCAGGGCGTTTCCTGACAGTTACGAGGTCTTTCTAAGTCTTTCCAGGTCTTTGACAGAGTCTTTTCTGGATCTTTTAAGTTTCTGCCAAAAGGTTTTTAGAGACCTTTTGATTGACAGCAGGAGCTTGATTAGACTTATATAAGTGGAATAACAAGGCCACTAGAGCTATACAGAAAGCTGAAGCCCAAGATAAAGGAGCTGGAGCTTGAAATAAGGAGCTGGATCCTAAGCACAGCACAGGAGTCCAAGTTTAAGGAGCAGGGGCCCAAGACCAAGTACAATGAGTCCAAGATATTTTTGGAGGACTCCAAGTATTGGAAAATCCATATTATTTCTCTGATCCCCCAGGCCATAATCAGAAGGTTTCTAAGGGGATCTTCCTTTGGTGAGTAAATAAAAGCCCATATTGACCCCTATACATATTTCTGAGATATATTTTTACTTACTAGAGAATGATATCCCCTTCCAGCCAGTCCCTGGCTATGATCCAGGACACACTTTGGGGACTGGTGGACAGGAACCCCACAAGCTCTCTTCCAGAATATGACCATATCCCTCCCTTGGCAGACTGTGTATAAGGAAATTCCTGCCTTACAATGCATGTTAGCCAAATGGGAGAAAGAGTTGGAAGCTGCACAAGACGTTCTGGCTGTCTTACCCCCTTTGGGAAAGATACTACTTGCGTGGAAGTGTCAATCCAAAAGGTTAAGATCAAGGCAATTCTGGACACAGGCTCTTCAATTAATGTTGTATCATCCAAGCTAATGAAGAAGCTTAAGCTGGCCCCTGACCTCAACTACACTCAATTATATGGTACTGCTGGTATGGCTCAAACCCAAGCCATTGGTGCCTACTCTGCTCTGAAAATGAGGTTTGGAAAGCTTATTATTGCACCCCCTGCTGTTGTCCTAGAAAATGAAAGCTATGACTTCTTGGTTGGTTTTCAATTCCTCGGAGAGTATAATAGAACTTTATACCTTCAAGAAGGGTATCTATTGCTCTTAGGATACAAGGTACCTTTAATTTTTGAAGAAACTCCACACATATCTGGCAAACACCTTAAGACTTGTGTGCTAGAGTACCCCACAGGTATCTTCTAAATCAAGTACAGAACTCATTCCTCTAATGTGTGTTCCTCTTCTTGCCCCTGTAGCTATTGCCATCCCCCCAGGCTCCTGAGTAATTATAGTATCAAAACAGCAGGCTCAACCTGCCAGCAAGTTTTGAGTAAGCAGGGTTGTGAACTGCAATTTGACTATCAAGTCACTCAGAGCCAGACTAGGAAGTCAACTCAAATTTCCAAATCCAACAACATGAACAAATGATGATCCCTTACGGTGGATACCTTGTTTTGGCGCTTGACTCATTACCGGGATCAAGCCACCCCCTTCACCATCTCACTGTGTGATCAACGCCATCATGTTCCTACTATCCATGATTCACAATGTCTATATAATACCTATCTCTCAATAAAGAATATCATCTAGTTTATAAATATTTTCCCCTTGTAACTCTGCTAAAATAGCACAGTTACAACATTGTTAGCACAGGTAGGTTTTCCTTCCTACTTTATTCTCCAAAATTACGCTTGTTGCCCATACTTGCCACGGCCAACAAATCCTCAATAGAATTATATCTGGCCTCCCAGCATACTGGACACTGTAAACACCTGGTGTCAAGATACCTGATGGGTTTTTCCTCTACCAAAATATGGTGATACCCCTTCCTGTGTTCAATGCCCTGTCTGCCCAAGGTTTCTTCCAGGCTCTCTCTGCCATGCCTTGTGCAACTGATGAAAATACCATACCAGCCTATGTAGCAAAAAGACTTTGAAGCACCACCCTGGAATCCTTTGTTGATGCCAACAACAATAACGCTGCTGCATGAATCTAGTCTGCCCAAAGCAAACTGGCCTAAATGGAATTCCCATAGCAATTCTGGATTGCAGAAATCTATATCCAACTGACTCATGACGCTGGCACCTGGTTTGACAAGTGGCATGAAGAACACACCAAAAAGGATAGGGATACCTTCAAACAAGAATTCTTGGCAAGATTTGTGCTTAAGAACACTGCACTCATGATCATACATCAAGTAAAGAACTTAACCCAGACAGTCACTGTGAAGGAACTCACCCGCGCCTACAAGGAACTCCAACTATGTGCACCCTCTGACATGGCTTTTGACACTCCAGCCATACACCTTATGTACTACAACACACTCAAGTTTCATGTAATGAGACATGTGAAACTGGATCAAGTGACCAGTATTCAGAGTCTGTATTGCAAAGAAGAGAAAGCAGAACAAACATCCAACGCTCTCTACAAGGCGCAAACCAGAAAACAAGAAAGGCCCAAAGACTCTCACCCAGCCAGGCGCTCTAGTTGACCACCCCCTGGGAACAACGGCAGCAGCACCAACCATAAACCTGCAGGTTCAAATGGACATGGAAATGGGAACATCAGCCAGTTAAATTGTACCCATTTCTGTATCACTGCCACACAAGGCAACCAAGACAAGGGTAAAGCCCGGGGAGAGCATTAAGCAAGCCAAGCTCTCCCCGCACAACTCCTGACTTGCATAATGATGAATACCAACCTGAGGACGTGGACCAGTGCCCAATGATCCAAGTACCCTCAGAGGACTTGGTGCTTTACAACATTGCCAGACACCCCAAAAGATGATGTCTTACCCTTTCTGCTTTACAGTTACACAGGCTTGGCACTCCTAGACTTGGGCGCGGATCAAACCCTAGTCAACAGCAGCTTTGTGGACAAGTTCAAGCTAGCCACTAATCCTTTGTGGATTAAAATTGTGGTTTTAGCTGATGAACATTACATCATCATGACAAGGGAGGCTGTTTTCTTCTCTGTCATTCTTAAGAACCTGCACTCCACCATCCCAGGCCCTGTCATTGACTTTCCAAAGTTTGATATTGTACTGGGATTGAATTAGCTGAGAAAGAACAATCCCCACATAGACTGGGCAACCTCAGTATTGACCATCAAATGCAAAGGCATCAACCACCAGATCTACCCTGACTCAGTGGAACAACTCCTACGCAGCCATGTCTTTGTGTGCATATCAGAGACCCTGGACAAAAGAGAGAACCTCAAGGCAATTGACTGGGACTCCTGCCAGAACAAGATCATACAATTTAAAGATCACCAGGACACCACTACATCTCAGGATTGCAAAATTGTAGCCTGCCATCCAGAAATCTTTGAGGAGGCTTTACCCAGGTTCATCCAGAAAAGCATATCCAACACTCCATCCAACTCAAAGGAACTGTACCTAAGGCACAGACCATCTATTGTCTGACCCCAAATGAAGACAACACCCTACATGCCTACCTCAAAGAGGCCTTGGAGAAAGAACTTTTCCCTCCCTCACAATCTCCTTTTGGGGCTGCCGTATTTTTTGTGGCCAAGAAGGATGGCACCTTGCACCTAGTCACAAATTACTGAGCCCTAAATGAAGTTACCATCAAAAATTGTTACCCACTACCACTTATTGACAACCTCTTCTATGCCCTGGGCGGCGCCACAGTCTTCTCCAAGATTGACCCAACTGCAGGCTACAACCAGATCCGTATCAAAGAGGAAGATATCCCCCAAATGGCCTTCCATACTAAGTATGGCTCATACAAGTGTATGGTACTTAATTTTGGTATGAAAAATGCCCCCTCAACCTTTGTGACCTTCATGAACAAGGTGTTTGCCCCTCACATAGGCAAGCACGCCTTAGTCTACCTGGACAACATTATTGTCTATAGCCCCTTGGTAGAGCAGCATTGCAAGGACCTGGAGGCAGTCTTAATTACCCTGGCACAATAAAAGCTGCTAGCCAAACCCTTCAAATGCCAGTTCTTCTGCAAGCAACTGCCTTTCCTAGGGCATGTAGTCTCAAAAGGCGGCATCAAGCCTGACAGTTAGAAGATAAAGGCCTTCTGCAAAATGCCACCACCCAAAGACAAGTTGGAACTCTTCATGTTCCTAGGAATGGTGGCCTATGTACGCCGTTTCATACCTGACCAAGGCATCTTGACTGCACCCCAGTCTGCCATAACTGGCACCAAATCCAAGTTTGTATGGACCCCCAATGTGACCTTTGCTTTAGACGCCTCAAGAAGAAGCTTACAACATCACCTATCTGGCAATACCCCAAACACAATGGGGAGTACCACATGGAAACCAACGCCTCAGATGCATCCATTGGGGGAGTACTACAAATTAAAAACAATGATGGTGACTTTCCTGCCTGTATCCTACAAATCACAGAAACTGATGGACAGCAAGTGTTAATATCCTATCCACAATAAAGAGTTGTTGGTCATTGTACATTGCCTAGTCAAATGTTGTTGTTATCTAGAGCAACAGGAAAAATTCACGGCGTTGACCAACCACAAGTTGCTTATATATTTCAAAACCAAGAAAATCTATGCCGTCAACAGGCCTGCTGGATGGAGCTACTAGAGAGATTCAATATGCTCATACAATACAAGCCTGGTCCAGAGCTTGCCATGGCATATGTCTCTTGCGCTTGTACGTCCAAGCTACAAGAGGAGAGAATGGCTTGACCCAGACTGGCTTCTCTTGGTACTTCAGACAAAGGACAAATGACTCTTCCCTGGCACTACAGACATAACAAAGGAAACAGTCATTAGGAACAAGCACTTTTTTTCAGACGTTTATGGAACCTTACATCAAAAAATGTCTGACAGAACCACCATCCCTTATGTTCCCACACATCAGCAAGTTGACACCATCCTATGTTATCATAGAGACCTAAGGCACACAAAAAACCGCAACCTCTACAAATTCCTTAAACACAAAGCATGGTGGCCAACCCTGTACTGAGATGTTCAGGAAGTCTTGGAACAATGTGCAGTATGTGAGAAATTTGCAAGAAGTGAAACCCTGCATAATTCAGTACTACCTATTTGCACGCAATTATCCTTCAAGGTGTGGGCCCTAGACATTGTAGGCCCCATGCCAGGGAAGCATAATGAAAAGAAGTACATCATCACTGCAATAGACTTTGCCACACAATGGCCAGTAGCACAAGCAGTAAAGACATATACTGGCAACAATGTGTGGCAATTCATAGGAAAAGAGATCATCAGCAAGTCCAGAAAGACAGAACTCCTGATAAGTAACAGAGGCAAATAATTGACCTCTGAAGATACCAATGTATACCTCACCAAGAATGGGGTCAAGCACACCATGACAACACCTTATCACCCTCAGGCCAATGGACATGTGGAACGGCTAAATGGCAGCCTTGTTCAAGCATTGGCCACGCTCACCGCCAGGAGATCTGAGGACTGGTATAAGCAGCTACCAACTGCACTACTTGTATGCCGGACTTGTGTGAACAGATCCACCAGGAAAAGCCCTTTTGAGTTGGTATATGGTGCACAGCCCAATATCATCCAAGCATTATCAGGACCCAATCTGGAAATTCCAAGCAAGGTTCCTCCTTGCTCAGACCCTCAAGTTATAGAGGCCAATGGCAAGCAAGCAGAAAGAGAAAAAAAGCATCTACAAAAGACACTAATCCCCATCCAAAACAGACATGAGGTCAGTGACAAAGTTTGGGTCATGAACATCAATAAAAGTAAACTACAACCTGAGAAAGTAGTCCCAGCAATCATCTTAAAGGTAAACAAAAACAACACTTATCTTGTGCAAGAACTTGGGAAACGTAAGCAAGACAAGGTCCTACACCATGATTGCCTGAGACCCTGCAAGGCAAGACAGAGACAGTGTGAGACCGTCTTACCTTCCACAGAACAACAGTTAGTCCAGTATGGCTCCCAGCTCCTGATAATCTCCCTGACAACCTGATCCCAGAGGAGGCCAACCTTCAGTTGGGGGTGTCAAAACATCAGGCTCAACCCGCCAGCAAGGTTCCAAGTAAGCGGGTTTGCAACCTGCAATCCAACTATCCAGTCACTTGGAGCCAGACTAGGAAGTCAACTCAAATTTCCAAGTCCAACAACATGAACAAATGATGATCCCTTACAATGGATACCTTGTTTTGGCACTTGACTCATTACCAGGATCAAGCCACCCCCTTCACCATCTCACTGTGTGATCAACGCTATCACGTTCCTGTTATCTACAATTCACAATGACTATATAATACCTATATCTCGATAAAGAATATCATCTAGTTTATAAATATTTTCCCCTTGTAACTCTGCTAAAACAGCACAGTTACAACAATAGACTCCCAGATATCTTATGAACTACCTGAGAAGCATTCCTGGAATTATACTCTCCTGAGTCTCTCAGCTGCAAAGAGCCTCAATTATGCCCTGGGATCTTAGACCAAACCCATAAGGAGCCTGTACAGTTGCTGCTAGCTAACCTGAATGCTTTTCCTATGAAAGTATTGTGGGCCAAGTTATAGGGCACAGTTGCATATTAGGGACAGAAAAGATGGTGTCCCTCTACCCGTTTGGAACCTTCAGCAACTTCAATCTATCTGAAGAAACCCCTCAGGTTCTCTACCTGTTCACTGCTGACAACTTCCCACAATTGTTGCCCATTCAACAAAAAGATGTACTGTATTTACTTGACCAATTCAGTGATTCTTTGCCTCAGGACCTACAGATTATGGCCTAGCAAAGGGATCATCCATCAGATAGATACTGGTGATGTCCACCCTTTTGTGCCAAGCCTTAATGCCGTAGTAGGATAGAAGATGCCCAGGTTTCTAAGCAGCTTAAACAACTTCTGGATTCTGGTCTCCTAGCTTCCTCTCAGAGTCCTTGGGCCTCTCCCTGGTTGATTCCTAAAAAGAAGGACGGAGGCCATAACATTGTGATGAACTATTGCCGTCTAAACTTGCTCACAAAGAAGGACTTATACCTGTTGCCTAGGATTGACAATGCTCTCAGACATCTAGGAGGCTCAAAATTCTTTTCTGCTATGTATCTAGCTTCTGGGCATTGGCAGGTCAACTTGTCTCCAGAAGACTGGGAAAAGGCTGTCCTTATCACCTTGGAAGGCCTCTATGAACTCACTTACATTTATCAGAGGCTCTACAATGCCCTGGCTATGTTTCAAAGGGTTATGGATTCTATTCTACACAATCTGAAGCTATTCTGTGTTCTTGTATATCTTGACAATATAACTGTGTTCAGCTCCACCTTTAATGATCATTTGGGTCATCTCAAAGCTGTTTTCCTCAAGATTTGAGAAGCTGATTTGAAGCTCAAACCCTCCAAGTGCTCCTTCTTTAAAGAACAACTCAAATTCTTGGGCTGTGAGGTCACTCAAACTGGAATACACCCCATGAATAATAAGGTAGAAGCCATTGACAAGATGCTGCCTCTCACAAATCTACAATAGGTCCAAGTATTTCTTGGTATGATATGATACTATTGACAGTCCGTCCCTGATTTTGCTGAATTAAGCAAACCCCTTGTCCAACTCCTCTGCAATATACCCTTTGAGTGGACTGACAGTCAACAGCAATTCTTTGAGGCACTGAAAGCCAAGCTCAAAGAGGCTCCCATTCTCCTCTACCCTGACTATGATAAGGAGTTCATCTTGTACACTGACACCAGTGGAGTAGCTGTGGGTGCCATCCTGGCCTAGCTTGACAATGAAGGCGTGGAACATCCTGTGGCCTATTCTTTGCAAGTTCTCAACAAACACAAGAAGAACTATAGTGTCACAGAAAAATAATGTTTGGCAGTTTTAGATTCAGTGAAAAATTTCTGGCACTACATTTACGGAACTCACTCTACTGTAGTCACTGATCACTCATCCCTTAAGTGGCTGTAGCAACTAAAGGAACCTGAAGGTTAATTAGCACATTGGGCCCTGCGCTTGCAAGGATACAATTTCACTGTGGTACACCGTCCTGGTGCACAACACCAGAATGCTGATGAATTGTCATGGATGCCTATCCTAGTTATCCATCCTGAAGATGCTGATTTCTTATATGAGTTGATAGGGTACCCTGACTCCTGGATCACTGAGCCAGAAGACATCTACTTGGCACTGCAGGCCCTATAAAAGGATACTGTGATTTGAGATAGACAACTCTTAAAGAAAGTCAACCATGCCTATTTGCCCTACGTTCGCCCCAGTTTGAGAATAGCCATCATCCTCCAAGCCCACATTGATACTGGACATGGAGGCATAGCAAAGACTCATGACTGATTGTAAAAGAACTTCTATTGGGAGAATATGCACCTCCTAATCCCTGATGTCCTTGCCTCCTGTCATTCTTGTCAACTCCAACAACCCTGACCTTCCTAACATCAATTCAACCTCATCCTCTCTAAACATGCCTTTCATACTGTGAGTATTGATGCTGTTGGACCCCTCCCATGTTCTAGGTCTGGATGTCAATTCATCTTGGTAGCCGTAGACCATTTTAGTAAATGAGTCAAAGCCCAAGCGCCTAAAGATATAACTGCCAAGACCACTGCTAACTTCTTGTTGCAAGATATCTTGGTGCAATACGCCATCTAGAAAAAAATTCTAGATGGTGTTGGGATTTACATCAGCAAAATTAAAAAAATTAAAAAAAATATATTAATTAGTTATTTTTCACATATTTGTTTCTAATACGGCATCTAGAAAACACTATCACAAACTAAAATAAAAAGAGTGTTATCCAAATAAGATTCTTTTGAGTATAAAAACACTTAATAAATACCCTAAAATACGCCATCTAGAAATATGGCATCTAGAAAGACAGCATCTGGAATTGAATAATAAATCATACTTTTATGTGATATATCCAAGCATTTCTCTTATTAACTGGGAATAAATTATGATATTGATTTATTACCATATATAATAAATCAACTCAAATTAACGCCACTTTGATAGTACTATTTCCCTGTAACACAGTCATTAAAAAACCACTTTTAATATACTGGTTTTATTCCTTATCATAGAAGGATCTTTAATATTTGGGTTTCAACTTTAAAATTTTTCATTAATGATTTTATATATGCAAGGGTAGTGACTCCATTAACTGGAACTGCTATAATCAGGTTAAGGACAGCGTAACTAAGACCATCTCATCACTTGAAGGTTGACACAACCAATTTTCTCACATGGTTAAGGTAAAAAAGCCCATGTTTAATGCAATTATCAACAAGCTGAAGATCCAGAATGGCCATGGGCACCAGCTTTGCCCCCAGGCTATCAAAAGAAAAGCTGTTGTATCCAAGTATGCAGACTTACAGATCAAGTTTTCAAGTGTTACTAAGGAGGTTTTGACCTATTACACCAGAGAAGTTCCCTTACCCATCTCAAAGGCATTGTCAAGGCTCTTGGGGCTAAAGCCTAATCCACTTTCTTCACCAATAAATTGCCGCCTTTGAAATATTTGATTTTTACTTTATTTTTAGTATACATATTTAATATAGGGTCAAAAATTAATACATAAATATCACAGTTTTGGGGTGTGTTGACATTAGAGCTTTGTAAACTATAGTTGGTACTAGCTGATCCCACATTACTATTTCATATTTGGAATCTTTGAATTATTTTGATTCTAGCCATATGTTTTTCTCATTGTTTTTGAAATGTTTTTGGGCTTTTATTAATTAAGTTATCTGGCGCAGTTTAGCCAGACATTTGACATAGGGTTTTTAAATGCCGTTTTCTAGATGGCGTCTTTCTAGATAGTGTTTTCTAGATAACATTTTCTAGATGGTGTCTTTCTAGATGATGTATCCCACCAATATCTTCTACCGTCATGGCTGCCCTTAAGTCTTGCTTTCTTAAAATGGCACCAACTTCAATG
The DNA here is from genome assembly GCA_014839935.2 of Entomophthora muscae. Taxonomy (NCBI): domain Eukaryota; kingdom Fungi; phylum Entomophthoromycota; class Entomophthoromycetes; order Entomophthorales; family Entomophthoraceae; genus Entomophthora; species Entomophthora muscae. The sequence continues at coordinate 51,411 of QTSX02001566.1, read as the reverse complement.
CCCGTCTCATAACGTCCATTGTAGAAGCTATGGGCACACACCAATCCTTCTCTGTGCTGTTAAACCTTCAACCAACAGGCCTGTTGAACAAGACAATTCCTCCCTTGTGTCCATCATGAGGAAACTTACCCTCTCTGATACTGCCAACTGGGATATATTCCTCCCTGCTGCTCTCTTTGTGTATTGACTCAGTAGACACCAAGTCACTGGTCAGTCTCCCTTTGCTATGCTATACGGGCGTGAAGCCACAACTCCCTCAATCTTAGGACCCCCTTTGATTGAAGTTGATGTGTCTGCCAATCCTGAAGCTCATGTCAAAGACTTGACTAACCAAATCATTGACATTCAGGCTATAGCATATTCAATGGCCTATAAAGTTAAGGCTTTAGAGCTCTTGCCTTCTAATGCTTCCAGAGCCCCCCTCCATGAGTACCAAATTGGTGACCTAGTCCTCTATTATCAGAATTGTACTGAAAACCAAGCCCATAATCTTGACTTGCTCTGGGTTGGACCTTGTGAAGTCACCTTCAAGAAGGGCGTCGAGTATACTGTGAAGCTGCTGTTGTCTGGCCGCTGTTTTTTTCAAGTTCATTCTGAATTCCTCCGCAAATATCAACTCCCTGTGTCCAATATTAAGGGGGGAGGTGCCTTAAATTGTGCCATTAACACTATTTTGATCTGGCCTTTGAATAGTGATATGTGCAAAGATTTGGTTGGTTTCTCTTTCAACTTTGGGAATTCCCTGCCTTCTGTAAATGGGTTTACTCCAATCTCCATCCTTCTTGAATACCATATCTGCCCTTGTCTGGTCCTGGTATGTTCTCACTCCAACGTGACCCCCTCAACCACTCTGTCTACCTAATGAGTGATTATTGAACCGTGTCTACTATTTAAGTAGAATCATTTCTCCTAATAAATACAAGTTTATCCACATTTGCGTTGACTTTAATAATCTTCAAGCTTTTACTTTCCTTTTTTCCAAAAGGAATTCCTCATCTTGTATTCCAGGAAATTAAATTATGTGCCCTTAATTTTGCCCTGAAGGCTAACCCAAGGCTAGCTTTGAAACTCAAATCTTTTGTTATAAAGATTTCCTGCCGTGCCCTCCTGGATGTTGTCCCCAGGAGCCAAACACAACATCCACTGTAAGGGATCATCATTTGTTCATGTTGTTGGATTTGGAAATTTGAGTCAACTTCCTAGTCTGGCTTCAAGTGACAGGATAATCAGATTGCAGGTCACAAACCTGCTTACTTGGAACCTTGCTGGTGGGTTGAGCCTGCTTTTTTGACACCCCTCAATTAAAGGCTGGCCTCCTCCAGGGGCTGGCTGTCAGGGAGGTTGTTGGGAGCCTGGGCGCCATACTAGACTAACTGTTGTTCTGTGGCTGGTAGGACAGTATTGTGTTGCTTCTTTCTTGCCTTGAAGGGTCCCAGGCAGTTGTGATGAAATACCTTGTCTTGTTTACGTTTTCCAAGTCCTTGCACAAGGTAAGTGTTGTTTTTGTTTACCTTTAAGATGATTTACGGGCCTACTTTCTCTGGTTGTAATTTACTTTTGTCGATGTTCATGACCCAAAATTTGTTGCCAACCTCATGTCTGTTTTGGATGGGGATGAATGTCTTTTTTAAACGCTTTTCTTCTCTTTCCAATTGATTGCTTTTGACTCGTATGACCTGAGGACTGAATGGGGTGAAACCTTGCTTGGCATTTCCAGCTGGGTCCTGATATTTCTTGGATGATGTTGGATTGTGTGCCATAAACTAACTCAAAGGAGCTTTTCCCAGTAGATCTGTTCACACAAGTCTGGCATACAAGCAATGCAGTTGGTAGCTGCTTGTGCCATTCCTCAGGTCTCCCAGCAGTAAGCTTGGCCAAGGCTTGCACAAGGCTGCCATTCAGCTGCTCCTCTCGTCCATTGGCCTCAGGATGGTAAGGTGTTTTCACTGTGTGCTGGACCCCATCCTTGGTGAGATATATATTGGTATTGTCAGAGGCCAATTTTTTGCCTCCGTCAGTTATCAGGAGTTCTGGTTTTCCAAACTTGCTGATGATTTCTTTCCCTATGAACCGCTGTATGTCATTGCCTGTATGCGTTTTTACTGCTTGTGCCACTGGCCATCTTGTGGCAAAGTCTATTGAAGTAATGACAAACTTCTTCTCATTATGATTTCCTGGCATGGGGCCCTCAATGTCTAGGGCCAAAACCTTGAAGGGTAGTTGCGTGCAGATAGGTAGTACTGACTTAGGAGGGGTTTTACTCTTTGCAAATTTCTCACATACTTTGCATTGATCCAAGACTTCCTGAACATTACGGTACAGGGTTGGCCACCATGCTTTGTGTTTAAGGAATTTGTAGAGGTTGTGGCTTTTTGTGTGCCCTAGGTCTCTATGGTAACGTAGGATGGTGTCAACTTGCTGATGTGTGGGGACGTAAGGGATGGTGGTTCTGTCAGACATTTTTTGATGTAGGTCCCATACACGTCTGCAAATAAGTGTTTGTTCTTAATGACTGTTTCTTTTGTTATATCTGTGGTGCCAGGGGGAAGCCCTTGGCCTTTATTTGGAGTACCAGGAGGGGCCAGTCTTGGTCAAGCCCATTCTCTCCCCTTATGGCTCTTATGTACAGGTGCAAGAGTGCCTCTGCCATGGCAAGTTCTGGACCAGGCTTGTACTGTATGAGCATATTGAATCCCTCTAGGAGCTCTATCCAGCAGGCTTGTTGACAGGATAGATTTGCTTGGGTTTTGAAATATATAAGCAACTTGTGGCCAGACAATGCCCCAAATTTTTCCTGTTGTTTTAGATAACTATGCCATTTGACTAGGCAATGTACAATGGCCAACAACTCTTTATCATGGATAGGGTATCAACACTTGCTGTCTGTCAGTTTTTGTGATTTATAGGCTACAGGCAGGAAGTCACCATCATTGTTTTTGATTTGTAGTACTCCCCCAATGGATGCATCTGAGGCGTCGGTTTGCATTTGGTATTCCCTGTCATGTTTGGGGTATTGCAGGATGAGAGCTGTTGTGAGTTTCTCCTTAAGGCATCTAAAACAGAGGTCATGTTAGGGGTCCACACAAACTTGGACTTGGCACCTGTTATGGCGGATAAGGGGGCATTCAAAAAGCCACAGTCAGGTATGAAGTGTTGTACATAGGCCACCATCCCCAGAAAGGTGTAGAGTTCCAGCTTATCCTTGGGTGGCAGCATCTTGCAGATAGCCTGTATCTTTTGGCTGTCAGATTTGATGCTGCCTTTTGAAACTATATGCCCCAGGAAGGGCAGCTGCTCACAGAATAACTGGAATTTGAAGGGCTTGGCTAGCAGCTTGTGTTGTGCCAAGGTAGAAAAGACTGCCTCCAAGTGCTTGTGGTGCTGCTCTACCAAGGGGCTATAGACAATAATATTGTCCAGGTAGACTAAGGCGTGCTTGCCTATGTGAGGTGCAAACACCTTGTTCATGAAGATCACAAAAGTTGACGGGCTGTTGTCATATCAAAATTGAGCACCACACATTTTTATGAGATGTACTTAGTGTGGAAGGAATTTTGGGGATATCCTCCTCTTTGATACGGATCTGGTTGTAGCCTGAAGTCAGGTCAATATTGGAGAAGACTGTGGCGCTGCCCAGGGCATCAAAGAGGTTGTCATTGAGTGGCAGTGGGTAATAATTCTTGATGGTAACTTTGTTTAGGGCTCAATAATATGTGACTAGGCGCAGGGTACCATCTTTCTTGGCCACAAAGAATATGGCAGCCCCAAAAGGAGACTGTGAGGGGCGGTTAAGTCTTTTCTCCAGCGCCTCTTTGAGGTAAGCACGTAGGGTGTTGTCTTTATTTGGGGTCAGACAATAGATGGTCTGTGCCTTAGGTACAGTTCCTTTGAGTTGGATGGAGTGTTGGATATGCTTTTCTGGAGGCAACCTGGGTAGAGCCTCCTTGAAGATTTCTGGATGGCAGGCTACAATTTTGCAATCTTGAGGTGTAGTGGTGTCCTGGCAGTCTTTGAAATGTATGGTCTTATACTGGCAGGAGTCTCAGTTGATTGCCTTGAGGCTCTCTTTTTGTCCAGGGTCTCTGTGATACACACAAAGATGTGGTTGTATAGGAGTTGGTCCACTGAGTCAGGGTAGATCTGGTGGTTGATGCCTTTGCATTTGATGGTCAATACTGAGGTCGCCCAGTCTATGTGGGGATTGTTCTTTCTCAGCTAATCCAATCCCAGTACAATATCAAACTTTGGAAAGTCAATGACGGGGTCTTGGATGGTGGAATGCAGGTTCTCAAGCATGACAGAGAAAGGGACAGTTTCCCTTATCACAGCAATGTAATGTTCATCAGCTAAAACCATGTTTTTAATCTGCAAAGGATTAGTGGCTATCTTGAACTTGTCTACAAGGCTGCTGTTGACTAGGGTTTGGTCTGCGCCCAAGTCCAGGAGTGCTGAGCCTGTGTAACTGCAAAAGCAGAAAGGGTAAGACATCAGTCTATTGGGATGTCTGGTAATGGTGTAAAGTAGTTGGTCCTCCTAGGGTACTTGGATCATTAGGCACTGGTCCACATCCTTAGGTCAATACTTGTTGTTGGAAAAGTCAGGAATTGTGCAGGGAGAGCTTGGCTCACCTAGTGCTCTCCCAGGTCTTTTCCCTCGTCTTGGTTATCTTGTGTGATAGTGGTGCAGAAATAAATATGGTTTGATTGGCTGTTGATCCCATTACTGTGTCCATTGGAGCCTGCAGGTTTATGGTTTGTGTTGCTGCTGTTGTTCCCGGGAGGTGGTTGATTGGAACGCCCAGCTGGGTGAGAGTCCTTGTGTCTCTTTTGTTTTCCTGTTTGCACCTTGTGGAGGTTGTTGGCCATTTTGTTCTGCTTTCTCTGTCTCACAATATAGGCTTTGAAGATTGGTAACTTGATCCAGGTTCATGTGTCTCATTACATGCAACTTGAGTATGTTGTAGTACATGAGATGTGTGGCTGGAGTGTCAAAGGCCATATCTGAGGGGGCACATATTCAGAGCTCCTTGTAGGCACAGGTAAGATCTTCACAGTGCCTGTCTGGGTTAAGTTCTTTACTTGATGTATGATCATGAGCGCAGCATTCTTAAGCACAAATCTTGCCAAGAAGTCTTGTTTGAAGGTATCCCAGTCCTTTTTGGTGTGTTTTTCATGCCACTTGTTGCACCAGGTGCCAGCGTCATGAGTCAATTGGATGGCAATTTCTGCAATCCAGAATTGTTGTGGGCATTCCATTTGGGCCAGTTTGCTTTGGGCAGATTGGATCCATGCAGTGGTGTTGTCATTATTGGCCCCAGCAAAGGATTCCAGGACAGCGCTTTGAAGACTTTGGGCTACTTAAGCTGGTATAGTATTTTTGTCAGTTGCTTGAGGTATAGTGGTGGGTGCTTGGAAGAACCCTTTTGCCAACAGGGCATTGAACGGGGGGAGTGGGATTACCATATTCTGGTAGAGGACAAACCCATCAGGTATCTTGGCACCAGGGGTATATGGTGTCCAGTCTACCAGGAGGCCAGACATGATTCTACCAAGGATTTGTTGGCCGCAGCAAGTACAGGCAACAGGCGGAATTTTGGGGGGGATAAAGTAAGATGGAAACCCTACTTCTGCTACCAATGTTGTAACTGTGCTGTTCTAGCAGAGTTACAAGGGGGAAAATATTTAGAAACTAGATGATATTCTTTATTGAGAGATAATTATTATATATACATTGTGAATCATGGATAGTAGGAAAATGATAGTGTTGATCACACGGTGGGATGGTGAAGGGGGTGGCTTGATCCTGATAATGAGTCAAGCGCCAAAACAAGGTATTCCCTGTAAGGGATCATCATTTGTTCATGTTGTTTGATTTGGAAGTTTGACTTAACTTCCTAGTCTGGCTTTGAGTGACAGGATAATCAGATTGCGGGTCACAAAGTTTGTTTACTCAGAACCTTGCTGGCAGGTTGAGCCTGCTGTTTCAACATACAGTATATATAAATACTTAAAAACAAAGATAAGGTTCTAAGATTTAATTTGATAGTTTTATAGCATGCAAAAAGATTTATTTACATTTAGTTATTTCTATTTGAATTTGAAATTGAAGTTTTTAATAAACTATTTTTCAAAGTCAAAAAACATAACACCATGAATTGAACATCATACATATTAGAAAATAGCATAATTCTCAAAAAAACCCATCTGCTCATTAAATACCATATGCTCTTTTGGTACCATCAGCTCCCTTGGTATCATATGCTCCTTTAGCACCATCAGCTCCCTTGGTACCATATGCTCCTTTGGCATCATCATCTCCCTTAGTACCATTGGCATCCTTGACACCATCAGCTTCATTGGCACCACATGCTTCTTTGGCACCATTAGCTCCCTTATTACTGCATGCTCCTTTGGCACCATCAGCTTCCTTGACACTATCAGCTCCCTTGGCATCATCATCTCCCTTAGTACCATTGGCATCCTTGACACCATCAGCTCCATTGGCACCACATGCTTCTTTGGCACCATTAGCTCCCTTATTACCACATACTCCTTTGGCACCATCAGCTTCCTTGACACTATCAGCTCCCTTGGCATCATCATCTCCCTTAGTACCATTGGCATCCTTGACACCATCAGCACCATTGGCACCACATGCTTCTTTGGCACCATTAGCTCCCTTATTACTGCATGCTCCTTTGGCACCATCAGCTCCCTTGACACCATCAGCTTTCTTGGCACCATCTTTGATATCAGCTGTCTTTTTATCATCATCTTTGCCTTTTTTAGATTTTGTGGCATCTGAAGAGGGAGTGGCTCCAGAAGAAGATCCTTTGTTTTTGATATGACACTTCATTGCTTTAGTGAGCTTCTTTTTTCTGCAGCAGCAGCATCAGCTGGTGCAGATGGTTCAGGGGTGTATTTACTTTCCCCTTCTCCAGCAGGCACTTTAACTTCAACTGATTCAGGTGGTTTAGCTGATTCTTTGCTGTTGGCTGGTGCAGCAGCTGGTTTAGACCCATAGACAGGTGCTTTATCAGCAGGCTTGGGTGGTTTGGCTAATTCTTTGCTGTTGGCTGGTACAGATGGTTCAGAAGCTGGCTTAGACCCATAGACAAGTGCTTGATCAGCAGGCTTAGGTTCTTTTTCTGATGCATTGCTGTTGGCTGGTGCAGATGGAGCAGCAGCTGGGTTAGACCCATAGACAGGTGCTTTATTGGTAGGGGCAGAAGCAGCCGGTGATTTTCCATAAGCACTGCGACGCACCAAGGCATTGTTGCTTTGGAAGGGGGCGCCTTGGACCAGAAGAGCGCAGAAAGCAATGATGATTTTTGATGTTTGCATGTTTGATGACTTTGGAGATGAACCAAGTGCTATTATATATCTCCCTTCTGCATATTGCTGGTGTCGACATCTTTGACTTGCAGCCCAAAAAGATATTTTTAGCTTGCAGGTATTTCTCATTCATGCTTTAGATAAAAACAAAATACGTAATATTCTGGTACAAGCAACAAAGCGCTACATAAAGTAGTTTATTTCAATGTGCACATATTTTCTCTACCAAGAATTTGGACACGCTCACCATTCAATCACTCATGTGAAACATGCATGAACTTGTACTTTCCTAATCCTTTTTAATCAGGATGCAAGTTCCCATCGAACAGATTATCTGCCCTCCCACACCATACCAACCATTTCTGATTGGTGCCAACTATGCACAGCCATTTCAACTTACATCCCATAAAATGCAGCACCAAATCATATGCTAGATTGAAACAGCAACCGTTAATAAATCCTAAACTAATGTTCATGCTAGTCCCACTACTTCAGCTCTGCATTTGCCAAGCGAAGCACTCTAAAAATAAAATTGACTTATTTTTAAGGGGGACAAAAATAGAATTGATCGAGACACTGCTACATTATGCATGCACTTATGATTCTCGCCCCATAAGGGCAATTAATTAATAAACACTTTCTAAGACAATACACTATGTGGCCCTGGAGACTGGGCTGGTAGTGCACCCCACTCCCTTGCATCGAATATAAATGCTAAAACTATACGCTTTTTTAAAAACTATGCAAACAAAATCATATGCTAGCTCTAAGGCTTGACGGTTTGAATCGCATCCATTCAAAAGGATTTCTTTTAGAGTTTATATTTGATATGCGGAAAATATAGAGCTAAGCTTAACCAATTTAATTTTTGTTAACCACCACGGCCTAAATCCAGTCCAGATTCAACTTAGAGTATTATTGGTGGATTTGATACTGATTCTCAAGGATCATCTCTTCAATACGGAGCAGCCTTAGTTGTCACAGCAAAAAAATATCAGTTAGAACAGTTCAGTCAAGCTATCTTCAATAAAATTTCAGCAATTAGGCTTTAATCAGCCTTATTCTAAAAACTTCCTCTTTTTATCAAAATATGAAGCCTAAGCAGAATTAATTTTAAACTTTATGTAAAAAATCGATGGCTATAGAACAGTAAGTAAGTCATATCGATCTGATCACTTAATACATATAATGACGAGTCTGTCAACTGTAATGTCACCTCTAGTGAGCTCAAGCCGTAAGGGATTAAATTGAATCATTGCTCTTTATTATTTAAACTAGGTGGTTGTCCCGTCCAAGGACAGAATTAAAGTTGAATTTAATAAATCAATTAAATTTATTTTATTATCTTTTTAGGCTTGTATTACTTATTGCATGTTTAATTAAAATTTTATTTGATTGCTTTATTAAAAGGTAATTTCAATTATATTTATTTAAATTTAAAATTAAAATTGTATACTCCAAGTATAAATAAAAACTAAATCTAAATAATTATAGTATCACTATTAAGTTTAGTAAGGCTAAACTAATTATTTTAAATTTAGTAATTGATTTTTAATGTCTTTAAAAATGTAGAGCTGATCTGCAGCTTTTAAAAAAGCTATTGGACATCAAAATCGGCTTAGTATTCACTGAGATACATTGATTTTAGTTTTTGTAGTGTGTATTAAAAGTAACTTTAGATAATATCAAATCGAGTCCGAGCCTTTGATTATGACGCGAACCCGATTGCAGTACTTAACTATATATCTCAGCAGCTAGAGCTATCATGCTTGGTACCATTTTGATCGGAATCATCTGAAAAATTGATCTACATCCTCTAAATTTCATGAAAATCATTATATTGAATCACAATTTTGTCATAGCTTGTTTACTCCACTGATGTTCTTTTGGGATGAAGCTGTGTCAAGCAAGGTTTACTCTGAACAATATGCAGCCACTTGGATCAGGTGATGCATCCAATTGGAATATTCTATTATTTCAAATGAATAATAAGAATTTCGAAATGTCCAAGCCAACCATCTCCTTCTTTAAACTAATATTTATATTTATAATTTAAACAGCATCATTTTAAATTGACCAAGCTCTCTTTTCGTCATCAGTTTTATCGTCAGCACAGAGCATAACCATCCAATCATATAAAACAATCTAAAACAATTGCTGCTTCTCTTCCAGTTTTAATCCACCCATTCTAGAGTCGGGTAATCTAGAAAGATAAGCCACTTTGATATGGTTGAATAGGATTAGCCACTGATTTAAAATGAAAGTAATCAAATACAAATTTATTAAAGTTCGAGTGGCTTATATTTCAGTTCAACATGATTTAGCCCACACTCTACTGAATTCATTATGTGTACTTTCAGATATGTATGTAAGGGATTGAATGTAAGGATGAGCCAAATTGAGCTTTTGGCTTAACGATCAACTTTTAAAATCAAATTTAAATAAAAATCAATTCAGTCAAATCCCTTACGGTTTGAGCCCACTTGAGGTAACATTACAGACAGACAGACTCACTTTTATATATATTAATAATTTAAAGCCGATAGACAAGCCAACAGCTTGACTTTGCTCATCATTATATACAACTAGGTGATTTCCCGTCCAAGAACAGATATAAAGTTGGATTTAATAAATCAATTCGATATAATTATTGCATTTTTAGGCTCATAACACTTAATGTCTTTTTAATTAAATTTCTTATTTAAAAGGCGTTTTTAAAAAATAATTTAAATTATGTTTATTTAAATAAAATTGCATATTCCAAGTATAAATAAAAAATAAATCTAATCTAAAGAAGTGGAATATCATTATTAAGTTTAGTAAACCTAAAAAATAATTTTAAGATTAAATATTTGATTTTTAAACTCTTTCAGAAATTTTAACTGATCTGTAGCGTTAGAATAAGCTAATAAACATTAAGATCTACTTAGTATTCACAGAGATATGCTGTTTTTAGTTTTCTAATATGTACAAAGAGTGAATTTATATAACAAATTTAGTCTGTGCCTTTGTGTATGACCTGAGATCAATTTCAGTTTAGTAGTTTTATAAACTGTTGAGATAAACAAAACCATCTCAGTCTAAAAACAGAATCAAAGTTGTTGTAAAATCTATTATAATTTAATCTAAATTATGTGATTTTTGATTTTGTTTTAGATTGAATTGGTTTTGTTTATCTCAACAGGTTATAAAACTACTGTACTTCACTATATATCTGAGCATCTAGAGTAATTAGAAATATCATATTTGATAGCCTTTTTATCAGAATTATCTGTAAAATTTATCTAGACACTCTTAATTTAATGGAAAACAATTTTGTGAGTCTTAATGTTGTTACTACTAGCTTACTCTACAGACATTTTTACTATGATAGTGCTATTAGGTTGCTTCAAAAAAGCATGTAATATAGATAAAGAAGTCTCAAATTTTTATCTTTTTTCAAATACCTCTCTCTAGTTTATCTAGTGTTTTCTTAGATAATGTGGAGTATACCGGGGTAATTAATAATAGATGGAAACTTTAAAATTTAATAATAATACAGTAGTTTTCTAACCTGTTGGGAAAAACAAAAATTGTTCAGTTCAGAACAAATAGGCTAGGTCACATAATGAATTTCAACTTTTTTGATAGAAACAGAAGCTAATTTCACAGAAAATGTGTGCTATTTGGCAAAAATGTCCGGTCATACAACAATCTATGTAAATTGGGAACAAATACATGAAGATTCAACAACAAATGTACCAAGCACTATAAAAAATGAGTTTCAGATACAAAACAAAGTTACTATGTTTACTATTATTTTTAAAAATGCATTAAACTCAGCCACAAAAGTTAAAAACTCAATCCTACAATGAGCCCTAATAGTAACTGAAACAGACAACAAAAATATCAAATATCAAAATAAATCTATGAATCTATAATACTTTTACCAGTGCATCCTAATTAAGACATGCAATATAGAACATAAAATGTAAATAAATATTCTTAGTGTCTAATTTGGAAGAAAATTATTAAAAAATCAAATTTATCCATATGGACAGCTGAAAGTTCAAATTTACAACCAAAAAATTAATATAGAAATTTTATAACCTAATTTGAAATAAACATAGTGACTAATAGCTTATGCTTATAAATTTATACAGATAAAAATTACAATAAATAATTTTATAGTTAAGGTGATTTTAATTGACTTTTTTATTTTATACCAAAAGGATGCATCACAACAGCAAAGCCAAGGAGCCTAAGGAGTACACTACAGATGTGGACACACTTATGTGTCAAAAACCGAAGTGACTTTAGTTCAGAAAGTGGAAGGTGGGAGTATCTCCAACTCAGGAAGAGAAAACCAAGACACAAAAACATAAGAACAAACCCAGGGCACCCAGACTGGCAGAAAAAGTAGTATTAACCCCATAGTTCCAAAGCTGTCCAGGAAGGCCATCAAAGCCACCGCCACTAGAACTGTGACAAAACACTACTGATAGAGTGTCATTGGTGTACAACTGTGGTACTCCTGCTCCTGAGATGTGACTATAAGGTATTCTGGGTCAAATCTAGGGACCAACTGGGTTGGATTGCCATTTTTCAAGTGACAGTGTTCTACTTCCAGCGTCTTTTTCCTAACCTGAAGTCCTGCAGACTACTCTAGAATATTTCCTACTAACATTCTAGCATCTTCTCCATAGATGATAATATCTGCCTGGATTAGTCCTTCTGGTGGTTTTATAGCTCCTGGAAGAGTTTATCAAACTTCTTACATAGGAACTCTCTTTCTCTTGCTGTGAGTACAAGTCCTATTGACATTCTGGTCCACTCATTACTTTGGGTTTGGCTTCTGGGGAACCTTCTTCACTTCTGTCTATATTACTCCTCTTTCCCAGTGTTTGGGTAGAAGATATGGGGGGATGTTTCATGATTTTACTGCTTAGAAATATATTATTGCCATGAAAGTATTTATTTACAGAAGAGAGATCCCCTTAGAAACCTTCTGAAATACAATTTTTGTAGACTCAGAGGACAGCTACTCCTTTGGGAATGTCTTGGGGGTCACCAGCTCTTGCTCCACTCTTTTGGGGATGAACTTATGTAAGTTTAACCCCAGGACATATTTAAACTTAAGACTTCCTATAGCAACTTGTCTCTCTCCCCTGTTTAGTCAATCACTCTTACATGGCCCCCTTGTCTTAGGCTAAATCCCTTTTAGGCAGGTTCTTTCACAGGCTTAAACTATCTATGTTCTTACTTTCCTATAATTAAATAAGCTTCCAAACTCACTACATTCAATCTCATGGCTTTCTCTTGCTGTTTCTTAATATATTTATCAAGCTTTAGATTATTCCACCAATGAAAAATTATTAGTAAAAAAAGATTTAAACTCAATCAATCCCATCAATGTCCATCATCTTCAAAAATCTTTAGTGTTTTGTTTTTTTTCATTGTTTTGCTGAAACTTGGATAGGAAAAATGTTTCATTGAGCAAAATGTTGGCAGTTTATGCTTTGCGTCTAAAACAATTTTTCTATTTTCTTCAATGATTTTTCACATTTAAAATTAACTGTTTTTTCATAGGAAATCACTATCAGAATCTTTATGACACATTTTTCAATGTTTTCCCTTTGATTTTGCTTCTGCAGAAAAACCAAAGAAAAATGTTTCCCTAGATTTCCCTTCCTCCTGCTTCTCAAGAGGCTTACTTCAGAGAAATATTGAAGCACCTTAACCAATATTTCCCCCAAGCTATTTCAAACTTATCCTAATAGCCTAGCACTTAGTATATATTAAGTATATTTCTGAGCCTCAATCAGTGTCTTCCACCTAGTTTAGGTCCTTGTCAGTATTCTCCACCTAGGCTATCAGAAGCAGATATTTCTTCATGCACCACCTCTGTTCATAATCACCCAAGTGGTTAATCTTGAGCTTTCAGGCGCAAAATAACCAACTTCACATTCTAGATACTTGCAAATGATTAAGTTCAACAGCTTCTTCTCTAGACAGCCATCCTAATAATAGTTCTAGGATATTCATGTTTAAATAGTAGCAGTAAGATTTCCTTAATGCTACCCATAAGTCATAGACAGAGAAACTTCCCACCTTTTTGAGTGTTGTAATTTCACTATAATAGGCGTTGGTTGATTGCTGCTTGACTTGTTACTATGACTTATACTAATTCTAAAGACTAAGTTGAGGTTTATCCCCAAATTTAGTGTGTATAATAAACTGTATAATATATAGTAATTGATCCTTTATTTATTATTAAGTAAGAGTGTCATATAGTTATGGGATATTTGGTTACAGCCACAATACGACAGGATCCTCTTAGGCTTATATTGGTTCCTCTTCAATACTATCCAATATTAACTTTTGATAGGATGATCAAGTTTGATACTGGCTAGACTTACAACCATGAGCCAATTGGCTGACCTATCATTCATCCAGTGCAAAGATACAGTAAATTCAGAACCTAAACATAAAAATGCAGGATTGTTAAATCTTGGTCCACATTTCAAATCACATTTTCAGGATGGCCTTTTTTTAATTAAATTGAATTCTTTGTATTTTTATTTAAATTTTAAAAATGCAGGGACTCATACACACTTTAAAAATTTCAAGTCAACCTGCATATTTCCAATGAACAAAATGAATTAACTGGAATCAGATTTGAAGTGTTCAAATCCATCAACCATTTTCATTAAGTTTACTATGTGTTTTAGAATTGCCGGATTGTCAAACCCAGGAACCAAATATCAAATCATAAATGAATGCCACTAGTAAACTAAAATATTAATTGCAGAAACTGAAATCCAAATTTAATGTACATTAAACACTCTAAGAAACACTAACTTAAATTGAGAAGCTCCACCATGACTAAAATCAAATGAAAAATTTAATCTTGATAACCATATTTAGACATAAAAATTGATTAAACTTTAAAATTATCCAAACCCGGAAAGGATACAATATAATAAAATTTACTCACAAATATAGAATTTCTGTTATTATTCAAGGATAAATCAAGAGAAAACAACTATCCACAACTAAACCTAAAATCTAAATAAATACATATTGAATCTAAAAAATATATTTTTATTTTATTTTTATGGACATACTATCCCATTTCCAACCAGCTTCTGCACCAGCCTGCGGGGCAGCCCATCCACAAGGGCGTCCCAGAGGGTCCAAGAACAGACCCAGAACACAAATTGAAGGGAGTCATGCCGACACAGGCCTCCCAAGATGACATTGTCAGCCAACCACCTCTCACGTCACAAGCCAGAACAATCAGCTTGAATCCCAGGCAGAAGCCACTCTCAAGGCCTGCCACAAAAGTTTCCTATACCAAAGTCACTGGAAACACTGAGGTTACTTACACCTTCACTGTGTACCCAAATGTCACCTGGCCTTGCGCTCTGGATCCCAGAGTTGCCACTGCATGCCCCTGTATTTTTGATACATCATATGAGCCATTGGCCACCACTGAAAAGCAATCTGCGCCTGTGATGTATTACGCCATTGACGGCGCCACCGCAAGTAAGAGTGATCCCACCTTTTACACAAAGGTCCCCATCCCCTATGTTGAGCCTGATAGCCAGGATGCTGCAGTACCCGCCAAGGACTGGTGTCAGTTGACATATAGTGAGTGTGAAGCTCTCCTCAACTTCATGAACAGATAAATGGCAGTTTGGTATATTGCCTCCCAATTTGGTGCCATAGCCAGATATATTGGTGATCTCAACACCAAATACAACAACACTGGTCAAATTTCAGAATCTGCCAAGACTAAGCGGCAGCCCAAACTACTTCAACCTGTGCATATTGATACAATAAAGCAATGGGTATTCAAGAATTGCCACTTGGACTCACTTGCTTTCCAATCAATGCTGGCCACAGATTTTGGGCTTTCTGTCTCAAAAACTCTTGTCTACAAAACCATGATTAATTTGGGCTTCTCCTGGAAAGTATTAGGTATTTCTCTGTACAACCAAAACAGAAAGAAGACCATTGAGGATTGCTGCATTTATGCCAAGACCTATCTGGCTCTAAAGCAGACTGACCATGTACAGTTCTTCTATATAAATAAATTGTTTTTTTCATTTCACTAAGGTCTAGGTATGCCTGGGTTGAGAAGGGGTCTAAGAATGATGTAGCACATTTTGCAGCTGTCTGTTACCAAACCTATTCAATGGCAGTGCTTCTTGGTTCTCATGGGTTAGACTAATATCAGATGATCAAGGGTTTTTGTAACAGAAGTACATTCCTTGATTGTCTCCAAACTGTCAAGAAGTACCTTTGGATTAATTACTGAGGCACAAATAACATAGTTGTGTTGGATAATGTCAGGCTCTAAACAGTGGATCAGGTTATTTCTGAGATCCTCCTATCAACAAAAACATCCACATCTCCAGTCACTGCCTTGTTGATTGTCCAATGAGACTCCTCTTCCTCCTGCCCTATTCTCCATTTCTGAATCCAATATAAGAGGTGATTGATTGGATCAAGAACAAGGCAAAGAAAAGCCTCCCACAGGACACCAAAGATCTCTTCAATATTCTTGAGGTCAGCCAATTTGCAATGCCACCTGGTGTGGTGGTGGCTTTTTACAAGCACTCTGAATCCTTCCTCCCCAAAGCTCCTGCTTCTGAGCCAATCAAATAAATGAGTGTTCCTGGCTTTATTTGTTTTTATCTTTATTTATTTTGTTTTTAATGAGGCTTGAAAATTATACTTTATGTTATAATGGCTTGATGTTAGTTTGCATTCTAGAAGTAGGAGCAGTTGTTTACCCGGAGCAAGACAGCTTCAAGTTTGAATTATAGTCAAGAGCAAGTCATTTGGGTAAACTGTTTGGCAAAACAGTTGAATTGAGGTGTATGATTGGCTGCAAGCCAAAATTTATTTGATCAGTGTTTTGAGGGCTTTAACTTAAGAGTTAAAGCCTAAAAAATGAGGAGCAGAAGCAGAAAATTCAGGGCTTTCATTGGTTGAAGTAAGTTATTAAGTTTAATATATTGTAGAGAGAGAGAAACTGGATGGTTTAAGCTTTATAAAAGAAGAGTGCCAAGAGAGATTTTGGACTGAAACAAGGAGCTATAAAAGGGGAAGCCATCTGAGGCTTAACAGGGACTAGATAAAGTGGATTACAAAGGCCACTAGGACTACAGAAAAGGATGAAGACCAAGCTAAAGGCACAGAAGCCCAAGATACAGCAGCCAGGACTAAGGATAAAAAGCCTGAGCTGGAACAGATCACAGGAGCCTAAAATAAAGGAATAGGAGCCCAAGATCAAAGTGCAGGAGCCCAAGACCAAGTACAAGGAGTCCAAGAAATTATTGAAGGACTCCAAGTATTGGCAAAACCATATTGTTTTCTTGACCCCCCAGGCCATATACCAGAAGGTTTCTAAGGAGATCTTCCTTCTGAGAGTGAATAAAAGCCCATTTTGATCCCTATACATATCTCTGAGATACATTTTCCCTTACTAAAGAATGACAACTCCTTCCAAACAGTCCCTGGCTATGACCCAGGACACACTTTGAAGGACTGGTGGACAGGAACCTCACAAGAGAGGCTCAAGGACTCTCATCTCCCAGGTTGTTCCAGCTGCCCTCTGCCTAACAACAACATCAATAAGCCTCAAGTGTAAAGTTACTCCCCCCTTTAGCCCTGGATCAAACAATATTCCTGTGTTAAACCTAAAAACGCTTTCAAGGCCCAGCTAAACCCTTGAATTTTTTGGAGGATTTAACTCACACAGTGGATGAAATATTTGTTCTTGCATACCTCTCACAAGTCCCCCCACTTTTCCTCTCCCATCATGTTTGTCCTTAGAAGAAATGTTGATTAAATTGAACTACCTATTGGCCTGATCTTGCCCCTTCTTTAAAAATCTGAATATGAGCCAATCAGAATCCACCACCTTGACTTTAGTGAATTTAAAGTTTTTAGATCCAGCATCCCAAACTCACCCAGTGACTCCCAGCCAATCAAAAGTCAGACTATAAATTATGCCAAAACCTCCCAGTTCCCAGGCTTCATCTCAGAAAATTTTATCTTCCAGCCAACCAGGAGCCTTCCCTGCCCCTGATGGCACTTCTGGTCAACTAGTGCCCCTCTAAAAGGCAAGTAGGCCCTTTTTGGGTTCCTGATTGTCCGTTTTTCAATTTAATAAAGTTTAGCAACTTTAAAAATATCTTGTTTTATTCCCTTGGACTTCTTGGAGTCCTTTTTAATCTAAAGTAAAGTGATAGTATTTATTCTTTGATCTTCTGACCTTACTTGGCTTATATGCTTTTTTGCCTCCAACCTGAGTCCCCTACAGTCAGTGTTAGTGTCAATATTGCTGCTTACCTTGGTTGCTTTTGAAATTACAGTTTGAACCTAAAGTTTAGTATTGAACTTTATCTAAATACTTACTTAAAGTTTGAAAACTTTTTGCTTTCACTTTTGTCCTGGTTTAATTTTGAACCACTTTGCTCTCTGTGCTTCTCTCTGTTATTGTGTTCAGCAGTCAGGTTGGCTTTTTGGGTCCCCTATCAATTTTAAGAATTTTAAAAAGTACCCCTGGTCTTCTGGTGCTCTATGATTTAATCTCTTTCCACCACTCCAAAGTCTTACAAAGTTGTTTCAGGATCCAAAAATGTTGCTCTCACTACTCAGATTTGCAGTCTTCACCTTGACTCCTGTGTTGATTATGATCTGGTCCACCTCCCAGTATCTATGAGGACAGATCACTTCTTCCTCTCATCATGTCATAGAAAATCTCTTTAAGCTCATCTATCTACTTGAAGATCTACTCACCAGGGCACAGGATCTTCTGGTTGCAGGAGAGAATGTGGTGAATAGTCTCACCTGCAATGACATTGATCTGCTTTTTCCCAAATATGACCTAGAAACACCCATCTGAGAGGACTTCCGTGCCTCTAAAGAAAAAGCTTTCAAACATCTCTCACAACATGCATGTGTTCCCTGAGTTCACTACCAAGTGTACCTACTGGGTTCTTGGCGGGATGGTGTTGATGGGTTTGAATGCATATCTTTTGTAGCTGTCCTCCATGTCCTCCCTATGGACACCAGTTCAAGAGGCTCTACCAGTCTTGCACTGGATGACGTCCTGGTGGTTCATCCCACCCGGATGAGAGCCAAACTTAGTTAGTTTAGCCCACCTCTCTCACATCAAGCATCCAATACTCATCATTAATATATATAAAAGTGAGTCTGTCTGTCTGTAATGTTACCTCAAGTGGGCTCAAACTGTAAGGGATTTGACTGAATTGATTTTTATTTAAATTTGATTTTAAAAGTTGATCGTTAAGCCAAAAGCTCAATTTGGCTCATCCTTACATTCAATCCCTTACATACATATCTGAAAGTACACATAATGAATTCAGTAGAGTGTGGGCTAAATCATGTTGAACTGAAATATAAGCCACTCGAACTTTAATAAATTTGTATTTGATTACTTTCATTTTAAATCAGTGGCTAATCCTATTCAACCATATCAAAGTGGCTTATCTTTCTAGATTACCCGACTCTAGAATGGGTGGATTAAAACTGGAAGAGAAGCAGCAATTGTTTTAGATTGTTTTATATGATTGGATGGTTATGCTCTGTGCTGACGATAAAACTGATGACGAAAAGAGAGCTTGGTCAATTTAAAATGATGCTGTTTAAATTATAAATATAAATATTAGTTTAAAGAAGGAGATGGTTGGCTTGGACATTTCGAAATTCTTATTATTCATTTGAAATAATAGAATATTCCAATTGGATGCATCACCTGATCCAAGTGGCTGCATATTGTTCAGAGTAAACCTTGCTTGACACAGCTTCATCCCAAAAGAACATCAGTGGAGTAAACAAGCTATGACAAAATTGTGATTCAATATAATGATTTTCATGAAATTTAGAGGATGTAGATCAATTTTTCAGATGATTCCGATCAAAATGGTACCAAGCATGATAGCTCTAGCTGCTGAGATATATAGTTAAGTACTGCAATCGGGTTCGCGTCATAATCAAAGGCTCGGACTCGATTTGATATTATCTAAAGTTACTTTTAATACACACTACAAAAACTAAAATCAATGTATCTCAGTGAATACTAAGCCGATTTTGATGTCCAATAGCTTTTTTAAAAGCTGCAGATCAGCTCTACATTTTTAAAGACATTAAAAATCAATTACTAAATTTAAAATAATTAGTTTAGCCTTACTAAACTTAATAGTGATACTATAATTATTTAGATTTAGTTTTTATTTATACTTGGAGTATACAATTTTAATTTTAAATTTAAATAAATATAATTGAAATTACCTTTTAATAAAGCAATCAAATAAAATTTTAATTAAACATGCAATAAGTAATACAAGCCTAAAAAGATAATAAAATAAATTTAATTGATTTATTAAATTCAACTTTAATTCTGTCCTTGGACAGGGCAACTGCCTAGTAACAGAATAATTATCAATCCAACCACACACATTTTAGAGTCACTGCCATCCAAAGCAAACAGGATGAAAGAAAAGCCTGGAGAGAGCAATAAGTGAGCCAAGCTCTCCCTAACAACTGTCAGCCCCACTCAATGATTAATATCAACCTGAAGATAATGACCAGTATCCAATGATCCAGGTATTAACAAGTGACCTTGTACTCTACACAATTACCAGACACCCAAATAAATTGATGGTATATCCTTTCTGTTTTGGAAGTTATACTAATTCAGTGCTCTTAGACGCAGGCGCAGATTGTATCCTAGTCAACATCAGTTTTGTGAGCAAGTTCAAGTTAGCTACTGATCCTCTGTGAATTAAGAACATAGTTTTAGCTGATAAACATCACATTGTTATTACCCAGGAGACTTCAGCCTTCTCCATTGCCCTAGAAAACCTGCATTTCATCATCCAAAGACATGCCATTGACCTTCCCAGATTTTATGTGATACTTAGCCTGGATTGCCTAAGAAGGAACAACTCACACATAGAATGGGTCACTTCTATGTTAAACATCAAACAGGAAGGAGTCAATTATCAGATATACCTGGTCACAGTGAACTAACTCCTAAGAAACATATGTTTGTATATATAACAGAACCCAGAGAAGAAAAATAACCTCAAGGTTATTGACTGGGACTCCTGCCAGTACAAGGTTATCCACTTTAAGGGCAAGCATAATACTATCAACCCCCAAGATCAAGATATTGTCTCAAAGCACCCATGAATCTTCAGGAAATTATTATCAGGACTGCTCCCCAAAAAACACATCCAGAACTTCATACAATTAAAGGGCACTATACCTAAATCATAATCCATACATCAACTCACTCCAAATGAAGAGGACACTCTTTGCACTTACCTTAAAGAAGCCTTGGAGAAAGGACTTATAAGACCTTTTCAATCATCTTTTGGAGAAGCTGTGTTCTTTGTAGCCAAGAAATATGGGCCTTTACAATTAGTCATCAATTATAGAGCCTTGTACAAGGTCATCATACAGGACTGGCACCCACTACCTTTTATCAATGACCTCTCAACACACTTAAAGGCACTGCCATGTTTTTCAAAATTGGCCTCACAGTTGGCTATAATAAAATCCAAATCAAGGAAGAGGACATTTCAAAACAGCTTTTTGTACCAAATCTGGGTTTTATGAGTGTGTTGTTATCAACTTTGGATTGACCATCACACTGCTTATGTTTTTTACATTCATGAACAAAGTGTTTGCACCCTACATTATAAAGAATGCCCTCATTTACCTAGACAATATTGTTTTGTATATCCCAAACGTTAAACCGCACCACAAGGACCTGAAAGCAGTGTTTGTCACTTTGGCCTGGCGCAAACTTCTAGAAAAACTCTCAAAATTCCAGTTTTTTAGGGAGCAGCTACCATTCTTGGGTCAAATAGTGTCCAAGGACAAGATCCAATCAAAAAAAAGAAGATGCAATCCAATTGCAACATGTCATCTGTTGTGTTTGGCTCCTGGGGACAACATCTAGGAGGACACAGCAGGAAATCTTTATAACAAAATATTTGAGTTTTGAAGATAGCCTTGGGTTGACTTTCAGGGCAAAATTAAGGGCACATACCATAATTCCCTGGAATACAAGATGTGAAAGTCCTTTTAGCAAAAAGGAAAAAAATAAGCTTGAATAATTTTAAAGCCAACACAAATGTGGATAAAATTGTTTTTATTAGGAGAAATGATTCTACTTAAATAGTAGACAAGGTTCAGTGATCACTCATTAGATAGACAGAGTGGCAGAAGGAGTCACGTTAGACTGAGGTCATACCAGGACCAGTCAAGGACAGGTATGATATTCCAGAATGGGTGGATATTGAGCCAGACCCATTTGCGGAAGGCAAGTAATTCCTGAAATTGAAAGCAAAACCAACTAAATCTTTGCACATATTAAACTTAAAAGGCAATATCAGAATGGCATTAATGGCACAATTTACGGCACCTCCCCTCTCAATATTGGACACAGGGAGTTGATATTTGCGGAGGAATTTGGAATGAACTTGGACAAAAGGGCAGTCAGACAACAGCAGCTTCACAGTATACTCAACACCCTTCTTGAAGGTGACTTCACAAGGTCCAACCCAGAGCAAGTCAAGCTTATGAGCTTGGTTTTCAGTACAATTCTGATAATAGAGGACTAGGTCATCAATTTGGTACTCTGGGAGGGGGGCTCTAGAAGCATTAGAGGGCAAGAGTTCTAAAGCTTTGACTTTGTAAGCAGTAGAATAGGCTGTAGCTTGGATGTTGATGATACAATTAGTCAGGTCTTTGACATGAGCTTCAGGATTAGCAGAAGTGTCAACCTCAATCAATGGGGGTCCCAAGATCAAAGGGGTAGTGGCTTCTCATCCATACAGCATGGCAAAGGGGGACTAACCAGTCACCCAATGTCTGCTAAGTCTATACGCAAAAAGAGAAGCTGGGAGGAACATATCCCAGTTAGCGGCATCAGAGAGGGTAAGCTTCCTCATGATAGACACAAGAGTGAAATTTACTTATTCCACAGTCCCATTGGTTGACAGGTTATATGGTGCAGAGAAGGATTGATGTGTGTCCATGGCTTCTAAAATAGACATTATGAGGCAGGCGTTAAAGTTGGTCCCATTGTCAGAAAGCAGGACTTGAGGGCAACCATGATGGTATAAGATATCTTGCAACCAGAAATTAGCAGTGGTCTTGACAGTTATATCCTTGGTTGCTCTGACTTCAACCCATTTACTAAAATGGTCTACAGCTACCAAGATAAATCAACACCCAGACCTAGAACAAGGGAGAGGCCCAACAGCATCAATACTTGCATTGTGGAAGGCATGCTTAGGAGGGATGAGCTTGAACTGATGTTGTGAAGGTTGGGGTTTTTAGAGCTGATAAGAATGACAGGAGGCGAGGACATCAGGGATTAGGAGGCGCATATTCTCCCAATAGAAGTTCTTTTACAATCAGTCATGAGTCTTTGTTATGCCTCCATGCCCAGTGTCAATGTGGGCTTGGAGGATGATGGCCACCCTCATGCTGGGACAGACATAGGGTAGATAAGCATTGTTGACTCTCTTGAAGAGTTGTCTATCTCAAATCACAGTATCCTTTGATAGAGCTTGCAGTGCCAAACAAATGTCTTCTGGCTCAGTGACTCAGGAGTCAGGATACCCTATCAACTCATATAGGTGATTGGCGTCAGGAGGATGAATAGCCAGTATAGGCATTTTTGACAAATCATCAACATTATGGTGTTGAGCACCAGGATAATGTAATACAGTGAAATTGTATCCTTGCAGGCATAAGGCCCAGTGTGCTAGTCAACCTTTGGGCTCCTTTAATTGCTGCAGCCACTTTAGAGAGGAGTGATTGGTAACTACTGTGAAGTGAATCACGTAAATGTAGTGTCTGAACTGTTTCACTACATGCAGAACAGCTAGACATTCCTTTTATGTGACGCTATAATTCTTCTCATGTTTGTTGAGGACTCGCAAAGAATAGGCCACAGGTTGGTCTACGCCTTCATTATCAAGCTGGGCTAAGATGGCACCCACAGCTATTCCGCTTGCGTCAGTGCACAAGATAAACTCCTTATTATAATCAGGGTAGACTAAGTTGGGAGCCTCCTTGAGTTTGGCTTTCAGCACTTTAAAGCACTGTTGTTGGCTGTCAGTTCACTCAAAGGGTACATTGCAAAGGAGCTGGACAAAGAGTTTGCTTAATTCAGCAAAATCAGGAATTAACTGTCAATAGTACCTCATCATACCAATAAAGACTTGGACCTTTTGTAGGTTTGTGAGGGGGCTGCATCTTGTTGATGGCTTTCACCTTATTATTCATAGGGTGTATTCCGGTTTGAGTGACCTCATGGCCCAAGAATTCAAGTTGTTCCTTGAAAAAGGAGCATTTAGAGGGTTTGAGTTTCAGGCCTGCCTCCCAAATTTTAAGGAAGACAGCTTTGAGGTGATCCAAATGGTTGGTAAAGGTGGAGCTAAACACAGTAATATCATCAAGGTATACAAGGACGCAGGAGAGCTTCAAATCTTGCAGGATGGAGTTCATAGCCCGTTGAAATGTAGCAGGGGCATTGCAGAGTCCTTGGGGCATACAAGTGGGTTTGTATAGGCCTTCCAAAGTAATGAGCACAGCCTTTTCTCTATCTTCAGGAGACAATTCAACTTGCCAGTATCCTGATGCTAGATTCATAGTGGAGAAAAAATTTGATCCTCCTAATGGTCTGAGAGCATCATCAATTCTAGGAAAAGGATAAAAATCCTTTTTGGTGAGCGAGTTTAGGTGGTGCTAATTCATCACAATGTGATGGCTCCCATTCTTCTTCTTTAGAATCAATAGTGGGGAGGCCCAAGGGCTCTATGAGGAAGCTAGGAGCCAAGCATCTAAGAGCTGCTTAAGCTCCTTAGAGACCTGGGCATCTTCTACTCTTCTGCGGCGGCATGGTTTGACACAAAAGGGCGGGGCATCACCTATATCTATATGGTGGATAACCCCCTTAGCTAGACCATAGTCAGTGGGTCCAGAGTCAAAGATATTCTTAAACTGGTCTAGCAGTTCCAGAACATCTTTTTGTTGAATGAGTGACAGTTGTGGGAAGTCTGCTGCGGTGAACAGGGAGAGAACCTAAGGGTCTCCTTCAGGCAAGTTGAAATCACTAAACGTTCCAAAGGGGTAGAGGGACGCCACTTGCTCTGAACCTAATATGCGGCCATGCCCAAAAACCTGGTCCTTGGTCACCTGCATAGACAGGGCAGTCAGTTTATCTAACAACAGCTTCACTGGCTCTTTATGAGTCTGGTCTAAAATCCCAGGGCACAACCGAGGCTCTCTATGACTTAAGGTATCAGGTGAATATAGTTCCAGAAATGACTTTTTGGGTAGTTTGTAGGATATCTGGGAGTTTATAATCACTTGTGAGCCAGGTGGGATGGTGATAGCTGCAGAGGAAAAAAGAGACACATCTTTTTATGCAGGACAGGAAGGAGAAGGGGAACATATATTAGAAGAATGAGTCCTGTAATTGAGTGAGAAGATACCTGTGGGGTACTCAAGCACACAAGTTTTAAGGTGTTTACCCGGGAGATGCGGGGGTTCTTCAAAGATTAGAGGGATCTCATACCCTAAGAGCAATAGATACCCATCTCAAAGGTTCAAAATCACATTATATTCTTGCAGGAATTGTGTACCAACCAGGAGATTGTAGCTTTTGTTTTTCAGGACAACAGCAGGGGACACAATAAGAAGCTTCCCAAACCTCATTGGCAGGGAAGAATAGGCATCAATGGCTCGGGTTTGGGCTATTTCAGCTGTACCATATGATTGAGTGTAGTTGAGGTCGGGGGCCAGCTTAAGCTTCTTCATTGGCTTGGACAATACCAGATTGACTGGAGAACCTGTGTCCAGGATAGCCTTGATTTTAAACTTTTGGATTGATACTACCACACAAGTAGTATCTTTCCCAAAGGGGGGCAAGACAGCCAGAACGTCCTGAGCAGCTTCTAATTCCTTCTCTTATTTGGCCAACATGCATAGTAAGGCAGGAATTTTCTTATACACAGTCTGCAAAGGGAGAGATACAGTCACATTCTGAAAGAGAGCTTCTACTAGCTCAGCAGCCTCTTTAGAGGAATCTACCAAGACAGGGGGACAATGGGCCTGTGCTAAGTAAGGACAAGCCACTATGTCCTTAGCTTCACTCAAAGATGGGCAAGTTGTAGTTGTGGTTTTTCCTGAACGCAGCTTGTAAGAAACAGACACAGTTTCTAGGACTGCTAACAAAGAGTAACCATAGCCATCAGACTCATCACAGTCAGAGTTGTTGGTTCAGAATCACTGGAGAGATTATAAAACAAGTGCAGGATAGTTGGGCCAGCTGAGGGGGAAGATTTCTTGTCAGAAGGGGGATCAGGAGGAGATGGGAGAGATTGGTCAGCAGAAGGTGTCTCTGCCTCTAAGCTGACCTCTCTTTTCCTGCCTGCTCCTTTGGGTCACAACCCTCTACCCAAGGGTTAATGCAGGTATGTGAGTGGTGTCTTATTTGACCACAGTTATGACATCCTTGTCTCTTAGACTGCCCACTTGAGCCTAGGGTCATAATTTTCAGGGTGCAGGAGATAGTTCCTGAATTGTTTGCCTTATTTTCATGCACAATGATACCCTCATGTGTCAAGTGCATGTCCTGAAAGAGGGTCTTGATACTCTTCATGGACGTAAGGAAAGCTTTGTGGGCCTTAAAGTGCAGACATAGAAGCTGATTCACCTTCAAAGTGTTTTAACATGCTGTGTAAGCTTCACGGGGGGGGGTTAACTGACATCTGGTGATTAAATGCTATCCTTCAATATAGAAGTGGTCAGCAAAATCAGTCAGGGTTTCCTTGGGCTTAAAGGCAATGTGCATAAATGTATCTTTATTGAATTTCAGTCTGAGATCTCCTCCAAATTCCTCAATTAAGAGGCACTTCATGTCCTTCCAAGTGACAATAGAAGAGAGTTTGGGGACCACTACTTCTTGGCACGTGGAATGCAGACAGGTAAGAATATGCTCCTTCTTAAGTTCATTGGTGGCCCTACACATTGCATTCTTGTAAATTGTCAGAAAGGCAGCAATGGTAGAGGTTTTAGGCTCAAATATCTGTTTGAATGAAGGCTTATAATTATGATCAATGGAGAATGAGGTAGATTGGCTATTGTCACCTGAGTTGAGGACGTTAATGTGGGGATTGCCCTCAAACTCAGATTCAGCAGCAGGTTGTAAATCCCAGAGAAGTTGAATGCTCTCCTCTAGGGTATCCAAAGTAGAGCTGTTTTGTCCACTGATATCTCTAGTGGTAGTGGCAGCAGTTCTGAATTCATCAATCTTAATTTGTTGAACCAATAGGATGCCGGCAACCCCATTGAGGCAACTGGTCAGAGATGTGGTCTGAGCAACCAAAGGAATAAACTGTCCATTCATTGTCTCAGTCAAGCAAAGAGGTTTTGTACCTCTCTTTTTCAGTGTGTCCTGCCTATCAGCAACATCATTTGTTACTTTTGCTTGCTGATCCAAGGCAAGAGAGCAGTTGATCCAGGGTTGGCCTTCCAAGCCAGGGCAACAACCATGATTGCCATAGGCGGGAGTACTAGTGACCTCAGCTTCTCCTTCACCTTCTGACTCAGAGGATGAATCATCAGGATCAGAGAGACGTTGCCTCAAATACTCAATTTCTCCTTGCAAGGTAGCTACTTGGTCAGTGAGCGAGGCAATGCAAGGATCAGGCATAAGTTCTACTGAGGGAGGGTTCTGAACAGAAGATTGACGTCAAGTAGTAGCCTTGAGCTCAGCTACGGCTTCCCATACCAAGGCTTCAAAGTCAGATGGTGCCTCAACAGGAAGAGCAGGAGGTGTCACCTCAATGGACGCTACTCTATCATCCACGTAATTTTGTACTTGATATAGAGTGTTGCCTAATGCAGCCTTATTCAGTTCATATTAGTGTTGCAGGTGGCAGCCCCAGGTATTGACATGAGTCCCAACCAGCCAAGCTGAGAATTAACATGCTCCAAAATTGGTTGAGCTCAGTAACCAGAGTCTCAAAATCCTGACAATGCTTTAGAAGAACGGCCTCAATTTGACCACACCACATTGCTTGATGCTCATCTAATTTGCACAGTTGATCCTTGATATACCCAGGGAGCAAGGAGCAAAGGGAATTCAGTGACAAGGTTAGGTACTTCTGGGAGGCCAGCGAGTCACATTGGTTGTCCAAAATACACTAAAGAGGCTATAAGGCTATTCTTGGTATGCCATATTTTGAGCATGATTGTTTGAGACAGCAGTGGCTACAGAATTTAGAATCTGGTTCTGAGATCCTAATGCCAGTTAATGGTGAACCAGGGCGGGTTGGATAAACTGGTTGACTAACACGCCAATAATATACATAGACTTTATCAGCGCGGATGGGAGACTAAAGTCCAAGAAGAAGGAGTACAGGTCTTTGGAAGCGTACCTGGGACAGAGACCAGGGATAGTGTGAATTTTCACAGTACCTGAGTGGAGGAGAGAGCAGGCAGCAGCACAAGCTTGCTTGTAGTTGAGAGAAAAAGCTGAAAGGGGGGCCCACACGGGCCCGGGGGACAGAACTAATACCATAGGAGTTGAGGGGGTATTGGAGATGTCTTCTTCTAGAGGGGGACTAGAAATTTTAGGTTGTTTGGGTACTTCAGAAACAAAGAGAGAAGGACCAGAGAATGCACGTGGGAACAGGGTAACCAAGGAGCTTGCAGCCTCTATAGCGAGCACCATTTTGTTGTGTTTGGCTCCTGGGGACAACATCTAGGAGGACACGGCGGGAAATCTTTATAAAAAAAGATTTGAGGTTCAAAGCTAGCCTTGGGTTAGCCTTCAGAGAAAAAATTAAGGGCATGTACCTTACTTTCCTGGAATACAAGATGTGAAAGTCCTTTTGGAAAAAAGGAAAGGAAAAAGCTTGAAGAATATTAAAGCCAACACAAATGTAGATAAACTTGTCTTTGTTAGGAGAAATGATTCTACTCAAATAGTAGACAAGGGTCGGTGATCACTAATTAGGTAGACAGAGTGACAGAAGGGGTCACATTGGGATGAGGTCATACCAGGATCAGTCAAGGGCAGGTATGATATTCCGGAATGGGTGGATGTTGAACCAGACCCATTTGCGGAAGGCAAGGAATATCTGAAATCAAAAGCAAAACTGACCAAATCTTCACACATATCACTATTCAAAGGCCATATTGAAATAGCATTAATGGCGTAATTTCTGGCACCATCTCCCAAAGAAAAAATCAAACTGTGAATCTTTCTTGGCATAGTCGCTTACGTACATCATTTCATCCTGGACTGTGGCATCCTGACTACACCTCTGTTGTTCATTACAGGGGCCAATTTATAGTTTGTGTGAACACCCTAACAAGTCCTCTGTTTCTGAAAGCTTAAAGAAAAGCTAGCAAGTGCTCCTATCATAAAGTACCTACCAAGGAATGTGGACTATCAGATAAAGATTATTGTCTCAGACATATCCATGGGCAGGGTCCTTCACATAAAGACTGGGGATGAAAAGTTCTTGCCAGTAGCATATGAGTTCTGCAAGTTAACTGCCAGTGAATGCTGTTATCTAAGTCATGCCAAAGAGTTACTTGCAATTGTACACTGCTTGGTGAAGTGATGCTGCTACCTTGAAAGGCAAGAGGATTTTGCCACCCTCACTGATCACTTATCTACTTTAAAACACAAGCAAACCTCTCCTGCAGGCAGGCTTGATGGATGGTATCCCTAGAACGGTTCAACATGAACATCCAATATAAGCCAGGGCTGTAATTGGTTACCTCAGACACATTATCACAGCTCTATGTCCGGGTCTCAAGGGAAACAAAACGGATTAGATCCCAATTTTTTCCTCCTTGTGTTGCGTAAAAGGAACAAATAATTCCCCCAGAATCACTGACATTACCCACAACACTATCATCAAAAACAAACACTTGTTTACAGATGTCTACAAGACGCTACACAGAAAGATGTCAGATGAAACAACCATCCTGTATGTACCAACACACCAAAGAGTAGACACCATCTTACGCTACCACTGAGACCTCAGAAATACCAAAAGTAGGAATCTGTACAAGTTTCCAAAGCATAAAGTATGCTGAACTACCCTCTTCAGAGACATCCATGAAGTACTTAAGCAATGCAAGGTTTGTGAGAAGTTTGCCAAGAGAAAACCCCTCTCAAGTCATTACTGCCAATCTGCACTCAATCACCTTTTAAAGTATGAGCACTGGACATTGTGGGCCCCATGCCCGGAAAGAGTAATGACAAAAAGTATATAATCACTACCATTGACTTTGCCACACAGTGGTTAGTGGGCAGGCTGGCAAAGCCCACACTGGTAATAATGTCTGAAGGTTCATAGGCAAGGAAACTATCAGCAAGTTTGGAAGTCCAGAATTACTTCTCACAGATAGAGGCAAAGAACTAACACTGATGACACTAATGTATATCTGGAAAAGCAAGGAGTAAGACACACAGTAACAACACCCTATCATCCTCAAGCCAAGGGCAGAGTAGAGCAGTTGAATGGTAACTTGTACAAGCCCTTGCCAAACTCACTGTCAGAACTCCTGAAGAGTGGCCAAATCAATTACTAACCACCCTCCTTGTGTGCCGCACCTGAGTGAACCAATCCACTGGGAAAAGCCCCTGAAAACTAGTTTATGGCACACAGCCAAATATAGTTCAGGCCCTAACTGGGCCCAAGTTGATAATGCCAAGACAAGTTCCACCCAGGTCCAACCCTCAAGTCCTCCATGGAAATGTTGACAATCAATCAGGGAAGAGAAACACCTACAGGATATGTTTGTTACTCTGAAAGACAGACATGAAGTTGGAGACAAAGTCTGGGTATTCAATACAGACAAGAGTAAACTACAACCAGAGAAAGTAGGCCCTGTCATTACTCTAAAGGTGAATGATAACAATACTTACCTGGTACAAGGCTTGGGAAAAAGAAAACAAGACAAAGTCTTACATCACAATAGGCTCTGTCCCCGCAAGGCCTGTCAGAAGCAACACAAGACCATCATTCCAGCAAATAAGCAGTAATTGGTGGAATATAGAGTCCCCACCCCTGACAACCTTCCTGCAGACCTTCTAACAGAGGAAGCTGACCGTTAGCCAGGGGTGTGCCAAAACAGCAGGGTTGAACCCCCAGAAAAGTTCTGCACAAGAGATCATGTGCTGCTCAAACCAACTTTCCCACAATCTGCGGCCAAATGCAGAAGTCAACTCAAGTTTCCAAACAAGATAACAAGAACCAGGTTCAATCTCTGCTCAGTGGACAGCACCATTTGGCGCATGCCTCATTATAAAGATCAAGCCACCTCCTGTCCAATCCAATTGATTGTTACAATCTTATTATCTTAAAATGATTCACTCAAACTATATAATTCATATATCTCAATAAAGATAATTATCTAGTTTCTAAACATTTTCCTCTTGTAGCTTGCTAATACAGCACAGTTACAACAGTACAAGAATTTAACCACTTAACTTATGAGCAACGGGAGCAGATATAACACAAAATATATCATTTGACCTTCTAATCCTTGATCAAAGATAAAACTCCTCGCACGTCTTAGGGTCTTTGCGGAACATACCTAGCATACAACTAGTTACTGCAATACTTCCGGGGTTTTCAACCCCACGCATCACCATACACAGGTGACTAAGCATACATTAAATTTTCATCTCAAAAGCCACTATTTCTGAGATCTATAATACCTTGATTCCATAACAACAGCAACACCCTGGGGCTTCAATACATCTTCCAAAGCTTCTGTGATTTGCCGTGTTAAACGTTCTTGGACCTGCAATCTACGTGCGAACATTTCGGCAAGGCGAGCAAGCTTGCTCAATCCGAGTACGCGCCCGTCAGGAATGTACCCTATGCTTATCTAAGGATATTAGATGTTTAAATGTTTCTCCGTAAACCTTTCCGGTAAAGGGCACGAGATAATGGTCGCACAAGGAAAATACATCGATATTTTTAACAATGACCATCTCTTCGTGATCTATAAAATCTCAAGCTCTGGACGTGTCGTAAAATACCTTCGTTAAAGACTGCCTCATTGATTAGCTCTAAAATTTAAGTACTGGTAACTGAAATTATCTACTGGTAACGTTCTGTTAACAGCCTTTGGTAAAAAAACATGGCCTTTGTGTATCACATTGGCGTTTTAAGGACACCTTCGCGTTAAGGGTCTTCTCCGACACACTCTTTCATAGTTTTAACTGCCTCAGATAACCTCTTTAAACAAACTTCTCTTTGTCCTCAGTTTCGGTAGCCCTTACACTAGTCCCTTTACCTTTAAGCAGTTAAATATAAGAGAATGTGGTGATGCACACTAGACCAACTCAAGCCATCAGCTTCCACGGGGGTCGAACTCCTTATAATAGACGAGTTAATCTTGAAAGCTGAGGTGAATTGACAGAAGATCCATTAAGATACACTTAACAATTAAGGAGCTTCAAAGTAAATTTGGTACCTTTATCCCAACCGTATTCCTCCAAGCGAGTTTGAAAAATTGCTGAAGGTGGGATCTAAAACCAGAATGAAATTCTATCAACTTGGTAACCTTTAAAATTACACAGTTCCGAAATAATAACAATGTGGAATTGCCTATTTGAAATTAAGTTTATGACAGCTTAATCAAGGTTGTGACTGCTGTTGTATCGCAAGCTTGCAATTCAAGGAGAGTTTCTTGGGGGGTCAAGGAAGTAGAGAACTGCTTCGCCTAGCTCTAGCCATTCCGTCTATGGACCAACTCTTTAAAAAAATTATTTTGAACCATTAAAAGAAATAGCGCTTTGCCTGTGGTGGTCCAGAGCTGGAGCAGAGCTGGAGCAGCCCTAGGAAGGGTCATTTGAGTTTCATAAATATTTGGATTGGCTCCTGATTTAAAATTTAAAACCTTGTCCAGTTTTTTATAAACCTTAAAGCTAAATTAGGCTAACATAATCGCTTAAAAGAATGAGCCTGTCATTATTATTTATCAAAACTATCACAAATACATCATTAAGACTATACGTTCCCGAAATAATCATTAGTTCATAAATTAAGAATCTCCCATCATTTTAAAACTCAAAAGGTCATCATTGCATACAACAACGGGGTTTAAATCTCATTGTACAGTAGTTTTATAACCTGTTGAGATAAACAAAAAAACTCAGTCTAAAAGTGAAATCAAAAATCATGGAATTTATATTAAATTACAATGGATTTGGATCCACTTCAATTTCATCTGAATTGATTTCGTTTATCTCAACAGGTTATAAAACTACTGTACCACAACCTACTTTATATATCAAGTTCTTTCTGAGAGAGCCAAAATCTACTTAAATTTATCCAGATTGGCAAATTTTGGAAGCTGATAGCCTGGTGACAGGCTCCACAATTTTAATACATATATTTAAAAGGGGCAATTAGCCTAGATTTATAATATATATTTATAATATATATAGCAAAAGATGTGGAGCCCTAGTTGGTGACAAGAATGGCTTAAAATAGCACCACAGGTTTCTAGAACCAAGGAAATATTTCCCTCAATAACCAACAAAAGATTTTATTTTTAATTTTATACCAGTGTATTTCCAAAAAGCTATCGTATAATAATAAAAGGATCGATAAGTAGCAATTACATTTAACTTAATAAGTAAACGTAAAATACTACATTTCTACACCATCTGACATGAAAAATTGATCTCTGTCCAGAACAAATTGCACGCTAAAAAACTAAATAGACTGTCTAAAATCCCAGACCATTCAAAGGGATTGCTACCAGAACTAGTGACCTTAACTCAAAAAGACAATGTGTAAATCAAAAATACAAAACTTGTGTCCTAGATTACAGATTAAAACATCGAAAAAATAGTTGAAATTGCTTTATATTTAATATTCCTTTATTATTGTCAAGTACATATTTCTGAGAAGCATATAGAAGAGAAATGTGGTAAATTCAAAGAGAAAATACTTTATTTGATATAAAAGAAGGTAGGATAAAGTATTATAGTAATCCATATAGTGTCCACGTAAGTCATAACAGTCATGAGGCTTGTCCAGTTATTGGTTCTCATAGAATTCAAATGTTTGATTTCTCCCTCCCAGGGAATCATTTCCCAAGAAATGACTCAATTGCCAAGTATTTGGTGGCACTATTGACAAATTTCAATATTGCACAAGGTCAAAGATGTTGCAATATTATTTTCTAGTAAGAATGAACATCAGACAAGCACTAAAATGCAAAAGTTGACTAGCTATTAAGGATGCAGGTTTAAACCACCTAAACTTATATTTTGACCTATTTCACATACTCACTCCCTTTATCTCAATCCGAGATTTAATGGAATCAACCATCCAACCTTTTATATCCATCATTGACATAAATACTCTACCTGGATCAAGACACAATAATGTTAGTTTAGAAGCCAATTATATTATGCAATAATTATTTTTTCTACCCTTTTTTGCTCTTTATAAAAAAGGGTTGCTTTATTGCCACATATAGAACATTGTTCTTTTTCTGTACTAAAGAAAAGGATAATTTCATGTGGACTTCTCATTTTTATGCACATAATTATCTATGCTGTTGCAACTGAACCAATGTTAATTCAGTATTTAGATTGGGGAAGAAGACAGTTCAATTAGAAAGGAAAGAATAGGAATAAGATGCTGTTTATTGGAGAACATCATAATCAATATACCATAGTGGGAAGCCACAAGTCCACCAGGGATGGCACAGTGGCAGGTTCAAAATAAGGTTTGAGTCAGGAATAACTTGAGCAAGGGATCAGTGTGTCAAATTGACAAGACTTCTAAATAAGGAGATAGTGCCTGAATTTCACATTATGCTCAAATTGGTCCATATCATTTGTCACATCATGGGGCAACTCATCAAGGACCCAATGTGTATTGTGAGATACATTAGCAGATGGGGGAGCAATCTTGGTTGCAACACCCCCTTGCCTCATGTTTGTTGTTGGACACCAGAATTGGAGCCTGTGGAAGGTCTGGAAAGGTCCGCACAAACAACCTTTGTGTGGGGATGGCGCGGCAGGGGCGCAAGCAATTGTGATGGAGTTTCTTGGTATTTTCTTGGGCATCTTTGAGTTGATAGGTATAGTTGTCATAGACAGCAGCTATCTTAAAGGGGCCAAGGTGATTGGGTTCAAGCTTGGCAGAGTTGGGATTGAGGGCAAAGACGGGGTCACCTACGCCATATCTTGCCTGAGGGTGTTTAGTTGCTCCCTTGATCTCTCTTGTTCAATGTTGCAGGCTTTGGCATGCCACTGGGTTAACAAGGGTGTAATTGCAAGGGGGTTTCATTGGGACAGTGGACTGTAACTTCCCCCCTCTACTCCAGTCAAGCCATCAGGGGTCCCAAAGGCTAGGGTGCTGGGACTGAAGCTCGTACCACGGTTGACTCTAGCTTGTAGGATGAGCTGGGCAGTGGGAAGGTATTTGGTCCAGGCAGTGTTAATATGTTCCTGGGAGAGTTGGGCAATTAACTGTAAAAAGGAGCCCTTTAGGTGTTCTAAACACCCGTTGGCTAGAGGGTAGTATGAGGTAGTGACTTTTCACTCAAGGGTATTTTTGACGTTTTATGCCTTCATAACGTTGCCTGCAAGCTCAGGCCCTCCATCAGTGATAATCTGTTTGGGGCAGCCAAAGTGTGCCATAACTTCCTTGTCAATGAAGCAGGTAATAATGTGGCAGTGTGATTAGTGGTTTTTCATGTCACTGGCCAGCGGGTGAAGTAGTCAATAGCTGTGATGATGTACTTCTTGCCCAGCTTTTCCTCAGGTAGGGGTCCAACAACGTCAAGAGCCCACTGTTTAAAGGGTTCTATTGCCCTGATTGGTAAGACTGACTTAGGCAGAGCAGGTTTGGACGTGTTCTTTTCACACAAAACACATGTCTCAAGGAGCTCCAGGGTGTCCTGGTACATGGAGGGCCACCAAACCTTACACTTCATGATTTTGAAGAGGTTACATCCTCTGATATGACCTAAGGTGCAGTGATAGTGCAGGATAGTGTCCCCTCATTGTGTAGTGGGAATGTAAGGTGTCTTTTCACCTGTCTCTGCCTGAGGACAGACATTGCCAGCATCAGTGATGAACTGGCTTTCATTGTATTTCTTTTGGAAATGGTCACAAAATTAAGCCCCTTGTAATGGATGGCTTCAGGGCGTAGGTAAAGCATGGGTAAATCTGGGTCCAACCCAGCATCTCCCGTGATGGACACTATATACAGTCTGGAGAGGACGTAAGCTGTGATAAGCTCTTTTCCAGGCTTGTACTCTATGCAGAGTTGATACAGGGACAGACACTTGACCCACCCTGCTTGGCGCGGGTCAGGTGTGACTGAATGTTGAAGTACTGGAGAGACTTATGGCCCTTCAGAACACAAGGCGGAAATGTGGCACCTTTCAAGTAACATTGCCACTTATCAACGCGGTGTACAATTGCTGCTAACCCCATATTGTTTATGGGTGTGAGATTAGGCTGACTGACCCCAAATGATCAGGCTAATCATCATGCGCAGATCTTTATCAGTTACATACTGTATTATCACTAGGTTATCATTTAATTAAGTGTAATGATTATACGCTGTATAATCACCAGTTTATTATAATTGATATGGCAGTTATAAGCCATATAATCTTTAGTTTATTATAATTGATATGACAGTTATATGCGTATAAAGTTAGCCAATATAAGGATTATCAGTGATTACACGGCGTGTAATCACTAAATCATCAATCATATATCTCATTCCATCCTACTGGAAGTTGTATCAACTCAGTCCCACCCAGCCTGAAAGGCATATATGAGTATATCAAACAAGTGATGTGTGAAAGCTAGGAAATACCAAGCTTGGATCAGTATTACACAGTGTATAATTGGTTCCTTATCAGTTTGGATTGGCATTACATGGCAGATAATCCTTGGGTCAATATTGGATCAATTAAGCTATTATACAGTGTATAATCCTCAATTATGAACCGTCATATTAATAAGCAGAAGGCTTGCCAGCAAGAAAAGAATCATCAATTAAGCCCCAGAAATGGAAAACAGGAATACCAGAATTCTACCTTCCAATGCAGGAGGACTGAACAGGGATCATTTCTAAGCGTCAACCAAATATGGCACAGTTTGCTAGTGCTATAATAGGCGCATAAGGATACAGCCAATTGATAACTGTCAGTAGGCTAGATCAAGAAGAGCGTAGGCTGTAGCTGAAGTGCCATGTACGCCTTGCTAAGGCCAGTAGCAGCACACATGCCAAGGACAACCAATCAGGATAGGCACATCCAGAAAAGATGGACCTATTGCAAAGGTAGCTACTGAGAATTGTCTGAAAGGACAAGAATAAGGGTTTTACAGTATATATCAATACAGACACCTGAAAGGATGATGACAAGTTCTTAGTTACACCTGGATAGATTGCAGCCGCTGGCTAGATTTTACTCCAGTCCCAATAAGCGTAATTATTTCAAAGTTCTATTCTATTGTAGTCTGTAGTGCTCTTTCATAGGATTAGGTAGAGTACATTGTCAAGGCTAACATATATCTGTAGCTTTGAACATACCAGCAATAAACTAAGTTACTCAACAATGGAGTAGTGTTATTCTGTGTCAGTAAGTTTCCTGGATTTGATGCTACAGGGAGGAAGGCGCCCCCATCAGTTTATACTTGTAACACACCCCCTATAGTTCTATCAGAGGCCTCAGTCTCAAGTTTGTACTTGCAATTCCAATTGGGAAGCTGTAGTACAGGCGCAGTAGTGAGTTTATGTGTCAGAAAGCCAGGCATAGATGGAGGCATTAGGTGACTCTGGACAGGGTACTGCCAGATCAGCAGGTAATGCCCACCATAGGATGGATGCTAACTTGATAATATAGGATATGGATTGCCCAAGCAAAGACCAAGGCCCAGAGTTGAGCACCATAGTGTCTATCATTCCTGTCAAAATAATGTAGAGTACTCCAAACAGTTGAGTGAAAGTGGTTTCAACAGCAGTGGGGGTTCCATTGGGCGGTTGGGTTGCAGGGTTAAGGGCGGAGTCATGGGGACAAAGTATGTCAGTAGATAATGATACTTGTCTTTGAACAATAAGGGTGGTACCTCAATCCTCTTTCCTTTGTGTCCTATGTATTCAGTCTCTCTAGTGTTTCCAAGGGGTTAGCAATGAGGATGGTCTCCAAGTTGTACTCCAAGTAGACAGGGTTGGGTGGGTATTTGGTAAAATGCACAAGTCCAAAGGGGGCTCCAGGGGGATGGTATAGTGCCTGATGCGGGTCAGCAGGTTAGTCTCTGGAGGGAGCGGTTGCCTGATTGTCTACTTGGCTGGAGTTGAGATGAAAGATCACTAAGACTAGATAAGGTAGGATTTGTTTGAACCAAAGATTCATAAAACTTTATTATCAAAAATGACAATATGGTCATCACCATACTGCCAGGGCTTTTATACCATGGATTTTTGCTTTTTTGCTTTTTTCAGGGTTCAGGTTTGCAGACAAGGCACTGGCAGGGCATGGATCTTGGCCTATAGTCTTGAGGCGGCAAATCCAGGTTGTGCCTGCTCTGGTGAACAGAAGTGATAATGCTATGTTCTGTTGCTACTGTTCACCACATCACCTGGGTAGTTCAATTGTATTACCCATTCTGGACAGAAGACTGGCAGCTGCTGATGGTCATTGGTGGAGCTAGCAGTAGTTTTTGTTTTAACTTCCTTTAGGCAAGCTACAACATCTGCATAGGTCTTGATCTTTGGTGGCACAAGGTTGGCAGAAATCTGGTGACTGTTTGGGGAATTATCCTTGGGAGACTGGCAAGTCTCAGAGTAACTCAACAACTTGGGTTTGTGGATCAGAGGGTTGGTAGGTTCCTGTCCATCCTGGGTGACTTGATTAGGCTTTGGAGAGTTGGGGTTCAATTTTGGGGTTTCCAATGTTGATATTGAACTTCTGGTCTCAACACTTGACAGGTTGGCAGGGTCCTGTTCCTCCTGGTTGGTGCAAGGCATCTCTGGTGGGCCAGGTTTTGACCCAACTGGCAGACTGGCAGGCTCCTGTCTATCCTGGTCAACATAAGGCTTTTTATGAGACCCAGGGTTTGATTCACAGGTTTTAAATACAAGTATTAAAATGCCATTCATGAAATTATGTCTCAAATTTTTCAAAGGCCTGATCCCTAGCAGGCGTCAAGTGAAAGCTTTGTTTGGTGTTTAGAAACTTGGTGAGGGGTGCAATGAGTTCCCCATAGTTGGGGATGAACTTACATACATAAGTGAGCATGTCCAAGAATATGCGCACCTGGACCACATCAGTGGAAGATGGCATGTTGATGATTGCCTTTATCTTGGTGGGGCTGGGCTTGGGCTTGATCCCTTGAGTAGATATGGTGTTCCCAAGAAACAGAAGCTCTCACCTCAGGAACTTGCACTTTAAAAATGTTATCTTTTATCTGGAGCTTGCAGAGAGTGTCTAATAAGGCATAAAGATGTTGGAGCTGAGTATTTTGATCTTGATGGAACACAATGATGTCATTAAGGTACACAACCACACACTTGCCAATTAGTTCTTCAAAAGCCTTACAAATAAGCATGGCAAAGATGGAAGGAGCGTTGTTCATTCCAAAGTTCATGACCTGGCACTGAAACAACCTGTAGTGTGTGCAGAAGGCAGTTTTTGCCTCATCACCTGGTGCAATGCAGACCTGGTTATACCCCAATGTGAGATTGATCTTACTGAAGACCTTAACACCTGCAAGCGTGTCAAACAGGTTGTCAATCAATGCCAGGGGTACTTACTTTTGACTGTTACTTTGTTTAGGGCGTGGTAATCAGTGGTCAGGCGGAGTGATCTGTCCTTCTTGGCCACAAAGAAAACCGCAGCTTTGTATGGAGATAGCAACAGGAAGATGAATCCCTTCTCTAGATCATCCAAAAGGTGTTGACAGAGAGATTCATCCTCCTTGGGTGTTAGAAAATACAAAGGGCAGACCTGTGACAGTCCACATGGAAACTGTTGTGCAGGCAAGAGTTGATTTGACCTCAATAAAGACTCTATGCTACAAGTTGGTCATGGATAGTAGTTTTGAGACAGGTAGAGGCCTAGTAGGTAACATGGGCTACTAGGGAAGGTAATGCCTGCCTAGTAGGTAACATTGGCTACTAGAGCCAGGGGATGAACCAGCCTAGCAAGTAACATTAGCTGCTAGGGTGCTATTTGGGAGGTCTGAACTTAGTAGGTAACATTGGCTATTAGGGGGGATAATGGCTATTCTCCCCAGCAGGTAACATTGGCTGCTGGGAAGAATGGGTGATGCAGCTTAGCAGGTAACATTGGCTTTTAGGGAAGGGAGAAGCTGAGATAGCTCTATATGCCCTTTTGCACTCACAAGAGGTCTGTGAGTAAGCACCTTACCTAACAGACTGATAAAGTGCCCTTGTCTGTGTTTGCCTGGAGGCTTTGGGGAGGTCCTAAAGCTACCATTGGAGGAATAGATATGATCAGAGGCGAGTTCAGGGTGGTTGCTTTGGGAAGCAACTGCAGAACTTGGTAATGATCAGGTCTCTGGGAAGTAAATTTGGTTACTTTGCACCTGAAAACTCAGACTTAACCACCTAAGTGAGTAAAGACAACTTCACAGACATGGAGATTGTTTGTGGTTAAATGGATCAAGTGGAGGTCACTTTCAGGGGCCCAGTTAAACTCCATTAGCCTTGTAGACTTATTCCCTGAGTCTGAAGTATTGATAAAGGGGACTGAAAATGAAACCAAAGCAGCTCATAGGAAAAGATCACAGTGAAGCCTAGTAAGAATGACTGTATGATCACAGTGAAGACTAGCTGAGGGACTGGAAGATTGTAGTGATAAATAGAACCTGAGGGGTTCATAGTGAGGAATGGAACTTAGCTGAAGGACCAGAAAGGACTAGCTGAAGGACTAGAAGATCATGGAAAAGGACTAGCTGAAGAACTAGAGGATCATGAAGCAGGACTATCTGAAGAACTGGAATTTGGTTGAGAAGAACCAGTAGAAGTAGATGAAAAAGCAGGAAAAATGAACTTGTACTGTTAGGAGTAAGTAGATTTTAGGAAAGAAGAAGATAAAAGAATTAAATAATCTGCCAAAAAGATATGATAAAAAGATTTAGATAAATATCATATAATAAATAAATAGGAAAAAGGAAATGGTTTACATAAAATAGACTGTAAATTTATTAAGTATCAATTGAGTAAGAAGGAGCCAAAGTAGCCAAAAATAGGATAGATAAAATTTGAAGTCAAAGGCTGGAGTTTTTCCAAAATGATTAAGAGAGGCAAGAAGCAAGTGGCAAGCAAGTTCAAATAGCTAAAATGTTAAGGAAAACACGGAAAACTTGGAGAAATGTGGAAGAAATTAGGGCTCAAAAATCCCCTAAGTAAAACATATACAGAAGTGCTCAAGTTTGCCCAGAGAAATGTGACAGGAATTACAGCAAAATTGTTTGAAACATGGAGCAAGTGTTTATCTGGAGTGAGACAGCACCGGGCTTGAACCAGGGTCAAGAACAAGTCATTTGGGTAAGCGTTTTGACAAAACAGTTGATCCAGGCGTTTGATTGGCTGCAAGTCAAAGCTTGTTTGATAACTGTTTTATGGGCTTTAAATGAAGGGTTTAAGCCTAAAAAGTGAAGGGATGAACATGGAAAAGCTGGTTTTTAATTGGCTGAAGTAAGTTAAAAAGTTTAATATATTGTAGAGCAGAATAAACTGGATAGTTTAAGCCCAGAAAAACCAGAGATCTTGGAGAAACAAGGACTGAAACAAGGAGATATAAAAGGGGGTTCAATCTGAGACTTTTCAGGGACTGGA
This sequence comes from Entomophthora muscae, assembly GCA_014839935.2. Classification (NCBI taxonomy): domain Eukaryota; kingdom Fungi; phylum Entomophthoromycota; class Entomophthoromycetes; order Entomophthorales; family Entomophthoraceae; genus Entomophthora; species Entomophthora muscae. The sequence goes on along the minus strand of QTSX02001566.1, from coordinate 10,148 downwards.
TCAAGTGGAATAACAAGGCCACTAGAGTTAAACAGAGAGCTGGAGACCAAGATAAAGGTGCAGAAGACCAAGATAAAGATGCTAGAGCCTAAGATAAAAGAGCCTAAGATAAAAGAGCTGAAGCCTAAGATAAGGGGCAGGAAGCTAAGCAAGGAGCAGGAGTTAAGACTAAGGAGCAGGAGTCCAAGAGATTGTTTGAGGACTCCAAGTATTGGCACATATCAATTTTTCCCAGACCCCCAGGCCTTTTACCAGAAGGTTTCTAAGGGGGTCTTCCTTCTGAAAGAAAATAAAAGCACATTTTGACCCCTGTCCAAATTTCCCAGTAGTAAATATAGACCCTACAAGTGAGTTATCCAATATATTCTACCCTAGCCAAGGGGACAAGGAATCCTATCACCTAGGTTGAATAAAGTTTGCCACTAGTAAGACTTCCCAGGAGGAGTGGAGAGATTAAATAGACACCTTGAGATGACAGATCAGAGTAGGGAGTTTATTAGGAATGAGTTTACTAGGTTATTGAAGGATTGTTCCAGGCCCACAGGGAGACTAGCACCAGCTGAAGTACAAGTGCATGGTGGGGATGCCCATCTAGTTATAGGAAAGGTATTGGAGAAGTTTGCAGTAATGCAGGCCAAGTATAAGCAACTTCAAGAAAGCCAACTACTGCTACTAGGGAATGACAACTCCTTACAGCTGGTCCCTGGCTATGACCCAGGACAGAAATTGGGGACTGGTGAACAGGAACCCCCCAGGGCCTTTGGTAGTGACCCAGCAGCTGCACAGCATGCTGGATCTCTTGAGAGGGAGAAAGTTGGTCTAGTATTTCACTGAAGACATCCTTGAGCCCCCAAGTAGTGTTATTAGGGCTGTTGAAGGTGCCTGGTTTGATGGGGGAGGTGTGGCAGGTTTGGAGAAAATAATCTCAACCAAGCACTGGTTTAAGTCAACCTGCCCCCTTGAAGTTTTAGATACCAGTCTCTGCGAGTTGCACAAACACTGTGTTGTGAAGTAACTTATTCATTTCCACAGGGTAGATATGGAAACCTACCCTGCTTTGATTGAGGATAATCACTGAGCCGTTCAATCAATATAAGGACAGTTATGACGGAGCCAGTCAAGCCCAAAAATTACATTGTGGCTGAGCCCAACCATTATGGGTCCAGAGAGTATAATATGGATGTTCCCATTATTACTAAGAAGGGTACAGTATCATGGGTGATGGCTACTCTGTGGGAGTTAGCCACACATACTGCCTTGAAGTGGCTTGGGACTCAGTCTAACTGTTGGGAGTCCACAAATTCCTGATTGAACATGGTGTGATTGGCCCAAATATCTACCAGAAGCCTGTGGGTGTTTCCATAGAAGCAAAAGGGGAGGGCAAGAAAGCAACTTTATTTGATGAATGACTGGCTTAGAGTGTGGGGTTGTCACTATGTACCTGGAATATTTCTAAGGTTTCTACCTCATGTACATTTTAGTCATAGGGATTTTTAGCAAGGAGAGATTGGGAGTATGAGTCTAGCAGGTTTGCAGAGCCTCTCATGTCTACAACACCCAGGCTTTTCTCAAATCCTTGAATTGTGCTAACTGAATCTCCCTCTTAACAGGGCACTTGGGTCCTTTTTTCTACTGATGGGACTGGTGGTGATCAACTTGGTTGTGGGCGCTGCCAGGTGCAGGACAAGGTTGAGGGGGGGTGTTGTTGAACCTGTGGAAGTACATTGTGGCTTGGTTGTTTTCTTCTACTATGGAATTGTATCAATCATCAATGGAAGTACAACACCCCATAGGCACCCATTTGCAGATATAGGGCTTTCCCATTGATGATAAAGGTGAGAAGCATAGTGTTTCTGTCAGTGATGGCTTCTGTGGCAGCAGCAAGTGCTTGTTGCCAAGCAGTAAGGTAATTGGGGACACTTCCTGTTTTTTTGATGGCATGCAAGGGAGTCCTCACTACAATGGGTGAAATTTTTCACTATAGCGGGGCTTGGTGGCGTCCCTGAAGTCCACCCAAGTAACATTGTTTCCTGATTAGCTCAATTGATAAATCATACTGCAGCAATAGCAGTGAGGCGGCCTGATACAGTGGCAAACCACATGGGTGTTACAATCAAGTTTCCAGACTTGCCTGCCAACATATCTTACAATACACAGGGGGTGCTTGATGAGTCACCTCTTGAAGTATCTAACAACATCAATCAATCTGGTGGCAATATCAAATTGTGGGCACTTTCTCCTAATTAGGAGCGCTACCAATTCAGCCTGCTGATCCCCGCACAAGTTATTCCTCAGCTTTAAACCTTACATAGAACATGCCACCATGCCACCTCCTGTGGTCTTGTGGCTTTCCCCATATAGTATATTAACCACAATATTCTACAATAAACAATACCTTATTCTATTCATCCTTGTACTTTCTATTGGACTGTTGTCTTCCCCAATCAAATACTGAACTCTAATTGCTTCAGTTGCAACAGTGGTAGCAGCAGTATGTTAAAAACCTACCCAAAAAAATTCCCCCAAGAAAGGACAGAGTACGGGCCATATGACTACTCCCCATCAAGAAACTTTCCTGCCAATTCCCAAGGGGGACATCCCCAAAGGGTATGTCATCTACCAAGATCAACTGGTACTCACAAGCGTGTATAATTAACTCTGCCGTTGCAGCATAACACAAGTGTCATCCTTCCCCAATTGAACCTTTTCCAATGCATGCTCAACCTCCAGCTTGAATCTTTTGCAGGTGGTGTTAAAGGGGCTGACATTGTCAGTTGGCTCCATTCTACCAAAATCTGCCTCTGTATCTGTCAATTACCTGAGCCCATGTGAGTTGCTAACGCGTCTGGGTGCCTCACGGGGCCTGCCGCAGTGTGGTTCACTGACTGGGCCAGCCAAGAGATAGATGTCACTTGGGCATCATTCAGGGACGCCGCAAAGTCCTTCTACAGTGAAAAATTTTCATCCATTGTTGTGGGAACTCCCCTCCTGACCATTAAGCAGACCAGGTCTGTCCCTGAATACCTTGCTGCCTGGCAATAAGCCCTTGCCGCTGCCCCAGAAGCCATTTTGACAGAAACACTATGCTCCTCACCCTTATCATTAATAGAAAAACCCTATATATGAAAGTGTGTTCCCATGGGTTGCTATACCTTCATTAACAACTGCTACAAGGCCATTGTGGAGGCCAATAACCAGGCTTCAATGGGCTTCTGCAGATCTAATGACACACTACCCCAACCTTGTACCACACCTGGCAGTGCCCACAACCAAGTAGGCTGCCACCAGTCCCGCCAACAGGGAAATGGGGTTAAGCGTCCCTGCAAGGGAGAACTCCAACTAGCGCAAATTGAGGACCAGGGAAAAGCCTGGGGGTTGTAGCTACAAGAGGTTCTACAACACCACTTGACCCTCACTCTCAATCCTCCTTGCAAAGAACCCCTGTGATTAAAATGTGCATGATGTTGAAATTCTCAACATATTATAGGTCCACAGCAGCAACCCCATTCTCCAAGAAAGCCATTATTCAAATAAAGTAACCCACTTGACCTATCACTTCTGTTTTTTTGGGAACACTCACAAACTATTGGTAGATACTGGGGACAATCACACTATGGTTGACCAGGCGTTTGCTGACTCTCAACAATTAGACTGGGTGCCAAGCAGATTCAAAGCAGTACAAGTAGCTGATTCCCGTAGAGTAGCCATCATCCATGAGACTGTATCCTTCTTAGTAAAAATGGGAACATCCAGATTATACTCTCTGGACCCATAATGGTTGGGCTCAGCCACAATGTAATTGCTGGCCTCAGCTGGCTTCAACACAACCATCCCTACATTGACTGGGATACATCTATTATCACCCTTAATAGAAATGGGGTGGGCTTTCAGATCTACCCTGCAGAAATGAGCAAGTTACTCCACAATACTATGTTTGTTAGGATAACCGAGACAGGATTGTACGGCTTCAAGGGGGGAAACTAGACTTCAACCAATGTTCAGTCAAAGTTATCTGCGCTGAACCACCTGTGGCCCCTCCTTTGAGCACCTCACCTCTGTCAGCACTTACCACACTCCTCAAGGAATATAAAGACGTTTTTAGTGAAACACTGGACCAACTACCCCCTCCCCAAGAGATCCAGCATGCTGTACAACTGCAAGGGACATGTGAGAATTAGAGAGAAGGTTATTAGGAAATAAAACCAAGCTCTCAACCACAATAAAAATTGTGGTTTCAGCAACAACTGAAAGGTTGTTGCCAACAATTTCTGGGAGGCCACATGGGGGAAGGAATCAACTGAACACCAAAAGCAATAGATAAAATCAAATGGCCAAATTAGACTAACAAATTTTGAACTTTATTAGAGTAGAGAATGATGAAGCAAGGTCTTTCACAACTCTTGCATTCATTTAAATGAAGGGGATGGAATTTGGATGGGAAGTTGGATGTCCAAAACTGATTGACCAATGATATGAGGGAATATGGATGCATCTCTTGAGGCAGGAAAATCTGGAAAATCCAAATGGACAAAATCAAAGAAAAAAATGACTCAACTAAAAAGGAGGAACCTGTCTTGGATGCAATTACCACTGCTCCTGGATGCTCTCACAAATGATATTTAACCAGAGGTGTCTCTTGGGTGGTTTAAGTGGGTTCATCTTAAAACTAATTCTGCAAGTAATAATTTGAGAACCTTTTTTAGGTTTTTTTCAGTAAATCATTGGAAAATATTCAGGCGTAAGTTGGCAGAGATCCCCAAGCATTTGGTGAGGATTGAAATAGAGGCCCAAGGTGGAGGCATAACTTTACAGGTCACTTCCCAAAGCACGTCCCCTCTATTGCATGACACCAAAAGAAGATGAGATCCTCTGCCAGCACCTTGTGGAAAAACTTGATAAGGGCTTCATCTGCCACTTGCTCTTGCCATACAGGACTGCTGTCTTCTTTTTAGCCAAGAAGGACGGGTCCCTTTGCTTGGTCACAGACTACTGCGCCTTAAACAAGGTGACCATTAAGAATAAATACCCCCTGCCATTGATTGACAACCTGTTTGACACACTTGCAGGTGTGAAGGTCTTTAGCAAGATTGATCTCACCGCAGGGTACAACCAGGTCTGCATTGCACCAGGGGATGAAGCAAACACTGTCTTCTGCACACTCTACAGGTTGTTTCAGTGCCAGATCATAAATTTTGGAATGACCAACGCTCCTTCCACCTTTGCCATGTTGATGAACAAAGCATTTGAGGATTTGATTGGGAAATGTGTTGTTGTGTACTTTGACAACACTATTGTCTTCAGTCAAGATCAAACCACGCATCTCCAACACCTCCATGCTGTCCTCAACACCCTTTGTAAAAACCAGTTGAAGGCTAAGCCTTCTAAATTCAAATTTCTCAAGTCAGAGCTTCTGTTTCTTGGGCACAACATCTCTTCCCAAGGGATAAAGCCCAACCCTGCCAAAATTAAGGCCATCACAAGCATGCCATCTCCCACCGGTGTAGACCAGGTGCGTACATTCTAAGCCATGGTTGCCTACGTGTGCAATTTTATTCCCAATTGCAGTGAACTAATTGAACCCCTCACTGAGCTCCTAAACACTAAACAGTGCTTTCATTGAACCCCTGTCAGAGATCAAGCCTGTGAAACGTTGAAGCAAAGACTTACAATGTTGCCTGTATTGCAATTCCCCAATCAGAACCGCCACTACAAACTTGAGACTGATGCCTCTGACAGAGCCATAGAGGGCATGTCATGGGTGGAAAATGACAAAGGTGTCTTCCTCCCCATGGCATACAAATCCAGGAAGCTCACCAACTCAAAAAAAATGTTACCTCATACACAATAAAGAGTTAGTGGCAATTGTTCACTGCATCAAGAAGTGGTACTGTTACCTGGAAGAGGCCACCTTTCCACCCCGCGTTATGACAGATAAAAAGCTGCTCCAGTACTACAATACACAGCCCCACTTGACACAATGCCAGGCAGTCTGGGTAAAACACCTGTCTTCCTATCAGTTGTGCATCAAATACAATCCTGGAAAGGAACTTGTTACAGCTGACGCCCTCTCCAGATTGTACGTGGTGTCCATCACAAGAGACAATAGCTTGGATCCAGATTAGCCAATGCTTTACCTCTGTCCTGAAGCAACCCGTTACAAAGGCCTTAATTTGGTAATTATCTCCAAGCTAAAGGACAACAAAAATCAGTTCATCACCAATGCTGGCAATGTCTGCTGCCGGGCAGAGACAGGTGAGAAGACTCCTTATATTTCCACCACACAATGAGGCAACACAATATTGCATTATCACCATACCTTGGGTCATATCAGAAGATGTAACCTCTTTGAGATCATGAAACATAAGGTTTGGTGGCTGTGTATGCGCCAAGATATCTTGGATCTCCTTGAAACGTGTGTGCTGTACAAAAAGAATACATCCAAACCTGCACCCCCCAAGCTGGTCCTGCCCATTAAAGCCATGGAACCCTTCAAGCAGTGGGCCCTCAATATTGTTGGACCTCTCCCCAAAGACAGAATAGGCAAGAAGTACATCATCATGGCCATTGATTACTTTACCCATTGGTCAGTAGCGTGGGCAATCACTAATCATACCGCCACCACCATCACCTGCTTCATTGCCAAGGAAATTAAGGTCTGCTTTGGGCGACCCAAACACATTATCACAGATGGTTGACCCAAACTTGTTGGACATGTTATGAAGGCGTACTGCGCCAAGAATGCCCTACAAATAATAGTCACAACTACCTACCATTCTCAAGCCAATGGATGCGTAGAGCGCCTAAATAGTTCACTGGTCCAACTGATTGCCAAGCTCTCACAGGAGCACCTCAATACTGCGTGGACTGAACACCTACCCACCGTCTTACTTATCTTACAGACAAGGATCAACAGAGGCACCAGGTTCAGTCCCAGCCCCTTGGCCTTTGGAACACCTAACAGCTTGATGGGGGTAGAACAAGGGAAATCACAAACCACAGTTCCTGAGAAATCCCCCTTGTTGACTACTCCCTCCCTGAGCCAGTGGCGTGCCAAAGCCCAAGACATGGAACACAAGAAAATTGAGAGGGGGAAAACACCTTGAGGCCAGATACACTGTAGATGATCCAGTCTACGTCCTCAACCCCAATTAAGCCAAATTAGAACCCAACCACTTGGGGCCCTTCAAGATAGCCACAGTCTATCACAACCACACCAACCAACTTGAAGATACTCAAGGGAACACCAAGAAGCTTCCCCACAATCTCTTGCGCCTCTGCTGTGCCATCCCCACACAAAATTTGCTTATGCGGACCTTCCCAGATCTTCTGCAAACTTCAATACTGGTGTCTGACAACAAGCAGGGGGCAAGGGGGGTGTTGCAATCAAGTTTCCAGACTTGCCTACCAATATATCTTATAATATACAGGGGGCGCTTGATGAGTTGCCCCTTGAAGTATCTAACAGCATGAATCAATCTGATGGCAATATCAAACTGTGGGCACTTTTTCCTAATTAGGAGTGCTACCAATTCAACCTGCTGATCCCCGCACAAGTTATTCCTCAGCTTTAAACCTTACATGGAACATACCACCATGTCATCCCCTGTGGCCTTGTGGCTTTCCCCATATAGTATATTAATCACAATATTATACAATAAAAAATACCTTATTCTATTCATCCTTGTCCTTCCTATTGGACTGTTGTCTTCCCCAATCAAATACTGAACTCTAATTGGTTCAATTACAAAATGGGCTAAGGAACTTGACAGATGCAGAGACAGATTTTGGTGGAGTGTATTCAACTGACTATGTCAGCACCTTTCACACCATCTATGAAGGATTACAGTTGTAGGTTCAACAAGTGTTATGACATATCTGACTGAGGTAGGATGACACTAATGGCATGTTGTCCCAAGCAGAGTTGGTTGTAAATGCTAGTGAGAACTAACTGATCCTGGTATATTCCATAACCCTAGGGGATGTCCTCATCAGGGATGATGAGGAAGGTTTCTTGGTGAGGTGTAGCCATACAGCCAGCACTTTTTCCTTTCTTGGGGATAATTTTTTTAGGTAAGTTGTTAATCAAACCTACCAATGCTACCACTGTTACAACTGAACCAATTATAGTTCAGTATTTATATTGGGAAATAAAACAGTCTAATAGAAAGGACAAGAATATGAATAATATGTTGTTTATTGGAGAATATCATAATTAATATGCCATAGTGGGAAGCCAAAAGTCCACCAGGGGGTGACACAGTGGCAGGTTCAACATAAGCTTTGGGTTGAGAATAACTTGAGCAAGGGATCAGTGTGTCAAATTGGCAACACTCCTAATTAGGAGATATTGCCTGCAATTCAACATTGTGCTCAAATTGATCCAAACTGTTTTTCACGTCATGAGGCAACTCATCAAGCGCCTCCTGTGTATTGTGAAATACATTAGCAGGTGGGGGAGTAATCTTGGCTATAACACTGTGACAGTGGTGGGAGTCAGGAAGGAGCAATAGAATATGGATCTTCTGAGAGGGGTAACTATCTGCTCTAGCATTATCATGCAATCCCATTTGAGGCTCAGGGGTATATATTACTGAGGCATCTTTAATGTGCTTGCTCAGTTGGATATAAAGGGAGTTAATAAGAGTATGTTGAGCATCCAACTGATCTAGCCATTATTTCTTTTCCTGAAAAGCCAATCTCAAAAACCCTCCATCTCTCTTGAGCCTTTATAGTTTCCTGAAGAGCATAAAATTACATGGTGCAGTTGTTCTGGATGTCTTCAGGCTTCTCAGAAATTTTCTTGTGAGTGACCATGGAACTCCAGGGCATAACACTGCTTCATCTGAATGGGCATCAAAGAAGAAAGGGTATGTTATATCTTGTGTGTCCATAGAGTCATTACAAAGTGGGAGTTAACAGCTTCTTATATATGTTGAGCAAGGGTTGTGAAGCCATAGCAGGGACCAGAGCAGCTAACAGTTTGTAGGCTGCCAGAATTAAGGGGATTCCATAAGAAGAACAACTAGAAGAATAAGGATGATATTGACACCAGACTTTCTTCACCAAGGCAGGATTCAGGGAGCAGGAGATGTTGTTTATGACAGTTTCTTCAGCCATGGGGTCAAGTTGATTTGATTTTAAAGAGGCAAGAGCTTTTTCAATGGAGCACATCCAGGAGATCATGCTTGGCTGAGAGCTGGCAACTTATAACAGTTGCTGGCAGTTAGGCAACCACTGTCTTAGTCCTGATTAACCATAGAAAGGGCCATAGAGTCTACCAAATAGAGAGCCAGAAGTATTTAAGGTTAATCCTGGGATGAGTTGAGAAGAAGGAGATGCAGGTATAGGCAGGGAAATATCTCCCTTCACAAAAACAGGGACATGAGGGTAGGAAGAGAGAAAGCTGTGGTTTGTAGAAGCCATGAGCACTAATGTAGTAAAATATGCAACCTAAGTGCTGATTTCTACAAATAGTTAGTCTACTAATTTTTTATTAGTACTATCTCAGTTGCAGTGTAGTGACAGCCTGGATAAAATCAGAAAAATATAAGAATGTAATAAGACAAAACTGGTTTTTTATTTGATATGTTAGAAGTTTATATAGTAGGAGAAGAGAAATTATTGCCAAAGGAAAGAGGCACCAAAAGAAGGACTTGTCATATGGAGGCAGTGAAGAAGTGGCATAGTAAAATGCCTTGGAGTGAAAACAATTTGTTTCTTGTGGCTTTCTAATAGACGGAAGTGGCTCTAAAATGCTATAAATCTATTATTGGCTTTAGAAGTAAATATTGGGCTCTATGTGTATTAACCCTCAATTCAAATATTGCTTTTTAGGCACAATTAAACAATTTTAAAGTCATAGAATAGCAAATACAACAAAACAAGTGGGTAATTGGACAATTGTTTTATTGTCTTTAACATAAATAGACTATGTTTAGGCTGATTCATTCTGGAATGCAACAGACTGCACAACACAATTCACAACTACCTGTACCCAATGCAAAACTAGACCAATATCAAGCCTGGATCCCTGAAACTCTCAAGAAAAATCCTAAAGCTCCACCTTTCAGCACCCCAGGGGGGGTGTTACAACATCTACAATTACTCTCTCTTGGGAAAGTAATTTCCTGTATGATTCCCCAATTAAT